>JAJHZJ010001074.1:0-171913 GCA_023548195.1 Bettongia penicillata ogilbyi
AAGACATTTGCCAGTTCCCCCTTAAGAGACAACCCTGAAGTAATGTACACAAAGGGTGAAAATCCAAATATTGTATCGAGAGCATTGAATACAATGCAAGGGATTCTAGCGTACCTGGAAGATACTTGCAAGTACACCATTGTCAATTGCTCCATTGGCCTACTTGGAAGGTGTATTTGAAGATAACTCTAGAGATATTATGTATACTAAGAGGATATTGTACTGCCATCACTTACACTTTAAACTCTCTACAAGTGTCCTATCAAGTTGACTCTTCTATCTTTATCCTGCCTGTGATGTCAGTATTTAGCTTTTTCCCTGTTGAGGTCTAAAGAAATCCAAAGAAACGCATTTTCTCACTTCCCCTAAAGAGACAACTCTGAGGTAATGTCTGTAAAGACTAAAAATCCATATACCATATCTACAACAGTGAATTCAGTACAAGCTGTACTAGAGTACTTGGAACATTATTGCAAGTACACAATAGTCCCTTCCTCCCTTGACCAAAATGATAAGTGTATATGAAGATGACTCAAGAAATACATTGAATACTAAGTAGATATTACATTGTCAGCACTGACTCCCTAAATTCTCGACAAGTGTCCTGTCAACTTTACTCTTCTATCTTTATCCTGCTTGTCATGTCAGTATTTAGCCTTTTCCCTCTTCAGGCATATAGGATTCCAAATGAAGGCATTTTGGCAGTTCCTCCACAACAGACAAGAGTGAAGTAAAATGTATGTGTATATATATATATATATATATATATATGTATAAATAGATAGATAGACAGATAGATAGATAGATAAAAAAGTGTAAAAATCCACATATATTATCTACAGCAGTGAAGTCAATACAAGCTATGCTAGTGTACCTGTAAGATACTTGCAAGTACAATATTGTCAATTTCTCCATTGGCCTTCTTGGAAGTTGTATTTAAAGATCACTCAAGAGATACAATGTATACTATGAAGACATTAAATTTTCACCACTGACACCCTAAACTCTCTACAGGTCTCATATCAACTTGACTCTTCTATCTTTTTCATGCTTGTGATATCAGTATTTTCCCTTTTCCTAGTTGAGGCCTATAGCCATACAAAGAAATCGTGTTTGTCCCTTCCTCTAAAGAGACAATTGTGAAATAATATATGTAAATGTTGAAAATCCACATAACTTTTCTACAGCAGTGAATTCAGTACAAGCTATGCTAGACTATCTGGAAGATACTTGCTAGTACACAATTGTCCATTCCTCCATTGGCCAACATGAAAGGAGTATTTGAAGATAACTCAAAAAATACAATGTATAGTAAGAAGATACTACATGTCAGCCTTGACACCCTAAACTCTCTACAAGTGTCCTATCAAGTTGACTCTTCTATCTTTATCCTGCCTGTGATATCATTATTTAGCATTTTCCCTGTTGAGGCCTATAGAAATCCAAAGAAACACATTTTCTCACTTCCCCTAAAGAGACAACTCTGAAGTAATGTCTGTAAAGGCTAAAAATCCATATACCTTATCTACAACTTCGAAGTCAGTACAAGCTGTGCTAGAGTACCTGGAACATAATTGCAAGTGCACAATTGTCCCTTCCTCCCTTGACCAAAATGGTAACTGTATACGAAGATGACTGAAGAAATACATTGGATACTAAGTAAATATTACATTGTCAGCACGGACTCCCTAAATTCTCTACAAGTGTCCGGTCAACTTGACTCTTCTATCTTTATCCTGCGTGTGATGTCAGTATTTAGCCTTTTCCCTCTTCAGGCATATAGGTATCCAAACGAAAGTATTTTGGCAGTTCCTCCGTAGCAGAGAACAGTGAAGTAATATGTAATATATATATACATATATATATATATATATATATATATATAGATACATAGATAGATAGAGAGATAGATAGACAGATAGATATGTAGATAAAAAATGGTAAAAATCCACATATATTGTCCACAGCAGCGAAGTCAGTAAAAGCTATGCTAGTGTACCTGGAAGATACTTGCAAGTACACTATTGTCATTTTCTCCATTGGCCTACTTGGAAGGTGTATTTGAAGATAACTCAAGAGATACAATGTATACTAAAAAGATATTAAATTGTCACCACTGACACGCTAAACTCTCTACAAGTCTCATATCAACTTGACTCTTCTATCATTTTCCTGCTTGTGGAATCAGTATTTTCCCTTTTCCTTGTTGAGGCCTATAGCCATATAAAGATATCGTGTTTGCCCCTTCCTCTAAAGAGACAATTGTGAAATAATATACCTAAAGGGTGAAAATCCAGATATCTTTTCTACAGCAGTGAATATAGTACAAGCTATGCTAGAGTATCTGGAAGATACTTGCTAGTACACAATTGCCCATTCCTCCGTTGGCCAACATGGAAGGTGTATTTGAAGATAACTCAAGAAATACAATGTATAGCAAGAAGATAATACATTCTCAGCCCTGACACCGTAAAGTCTCTACAAGTGTCCTATCAAGTTGACTCTTCTATCTTTATCCTGCTTGTGATATCAGTATTTAGCCTTTTCCCTGTTGAGGCATATAGGAATCTACATAAAGGCATTTTAGCAGTTCCCTCGTAGTAGACAACACTGAAATAAGGTATGTAAAGGGGGAAAATCCACACATTTTATCAAGAGCAGTGAAAACAATGCAAGGTATTCCAGTGTTCCTGAAATATACTTGCAAGTACACTTTTGTCAATTTAAGCATTGGCCTACTTGGAAGGTGTATTTGAAGATAACTCAAGAGATACAATGTATACTAAGAAGATATTAAATTGTCATCACTGGCACCTTAAACTCTCTACAAGTATCCTATCAGTTTGACTCTTCGATCTTTATCTTGCTTGTGATATCAGTATATAGCCATTTCCGTGTTGAGGCTTTTGCGGATCCAAATAAAGGAATTTTAACAGTTCCTATTTAAGAGACAAGGTTGAAGTCATGTATGTAAAAGCTAAAAAGCCACATATCATTTCAACAGCAGTGAAGTCAGTACAAGCTATGCTGGAGTATCTGGAAGATACTTGGTAGTACACAATTGTCCATTCCTCCATTGGCCAATATGGAAGGTGTATTTAAAGATAATTCAGGAAATACAATTTTTAATAAGAAGATATTACATTGTCAGCTCTGACACTCTAAACTATCTGCAAGTGTCCTATCAAGTTGACTCTTCTATCTTTATCCTGCTTGTGATATCAGTATATAGCCTTTTCCCTGTTGAGGCATATAGGAATATAAATAAAGGCATTTTGGCCCTTCCTCCTTAAGAGACAACACTTAGTAAGGTGTATAAAGGTTGAAAATCCAAATATTTTACTGAGATCAGTGAAAACAATACAAAGTATTTTAGTGTACCTGGAAGATACTTGAAAGTACACCATTGTCAATTCCTCCATTGGCCTACTTGGAATGTGTATTTGAAGATAACTCAAGAGGGGCAATGTATGCTAAGAAGATATTAAATTGTCACCACTGACACACTAAACTCTCTACATGTATCCTATCAACTTGACTCTTCGAGCTTTTTCCTGCTTGTAATATCAGTATTTACCCTTTTAACTGTGGAGGCCTATAGAAATCAAAAAAACACATTTGTTCACTTCCCCTAAAGAGACAACTCTGAAGTAATGTATGTAGAGGCTAAAAATCCATATACCTTATGTACAAATGTTAAGTCAGTACAAGCTGTGCTACAGTACCTGGAACATAATTGCAACTACACAATAGTCCCTTACTTCCTTGACCATAATGGTAAGTGTATATGAAGATGACTCAAGAAATACATTAGATACTAAGTAGATATTACATTGTCAGCACTGACTCCCTAAATTTTCTACAAGTGTCCTGTCAACTTGACTCTTCTATATTTATCCTGCTTGTGATATCAGTATGTAGCCTTTTCCCTGTTCAGGCATAGAGGAAACTAAATGAAGGCATTTTGGCAGTTTCTCCATAAGAAAAAACACTGAAGTAATATGGAAATATATATATATACATACATACATACATATACATATATATGTACAAAGTGTAAAAATCCACCTGTATTATCTACAACTGTGACGTCAGTACAAGCTTTGCTAGTGTACCTGGAAGATACTTGCAAGTACACTATTGTCAATTTTTCCATTTGTCTACTTGGAAGGTGTATTTGAAGATAATTCAAGAGATACAATATATACTAAGAAGATATTAAATTGTCATCACTGACACCTTAAACTCTCTACAAGTATCCTATCAACTTGACTCTTCTATCTTTATCCTGCTTCTGATATCAGTATATAGCTATTTCCCTTTTGAGGCCAATGGGGTTCTAAATAAAGGCATTTTAACAGGTCCTTTTTAAGATACAACAGTGAAGTCATGTATGTAAAAGGTAAAAATAGACATATCTTTCGACACCAGTGAAGTCAATTCCAGATATGCGAGTGTAGCTGGAAGACACTTGCAAGTACACCATCGTCCATTGCTGCATTTTCCAACATGGCAGGTGTATTTGAAGATAACTCAAGAAATACAATGTATACTAAGAAGATATTTCATTGTCAACACTGTCTCCCTAAGCTGTCTGCAAGTCTCATATCAACTTGACTCTTCTATCCTTTTCCTGCTTGTGATATCAGTATTTTGTCTTTTCCTAGCTGAGGCCTATACTCTCTACAAGTATCCTATCAACTTGACTCTCCTATCTTTATCCTGCTTGTGATATCAGTATTTAACCTTTTCCCTGTTGAGCCCTAAGGGGATCTAAATAAAGGCATTTTAACACTTCCTATTTAAGAGATAACATTGAAGTCATGTATAAAGGTAAATATCCACATATCTTTTCGACAGCAGTGAAGACAATACAAGATATGCGAGTGTAGCTGGAAGACACTTGCAAGTACACCATGGTCCATTGCTGCATTGGCCAACATGGAAGGTGTATTTGAAGATAACTCAAGAAATACAATGTATACTAAGAAGATATTACATTGTAAACACTGTCTCCCTAAGCTGTCTGCAAGTCTCATATCAACTTGATTCTTCTATTTTTTCCTGCTTGTGATAACAGAATTTTCCCTCTTCCTTGTTGAGACCTATAGACATCCAAAGAAATGGTGTTTGTCAGTTCCTCTAAAGAGACAATTGTGAAATAATATATGTAAAGGTTGACAGTCCACATATCTTTTCCACAGCAGTGAAGTCTGTACTAGCTATGATAGAGTATCTGGAAGATACTTGCTAGTACACATTTGTCCATTCCTCCATTGGCCACCATGGAAGGTGTATTTGAAGATAACTCAAGAAATACAATGTATAGTAAGAAGATATTACGTTGTCAACCCTGACACCCTAAACTCTCTACAAGTGTCCTATTATTTTGACTCTTCGATCTTTTTCCTGCTTGTGATATCAGTATTTAGCCTTTTCCCTGTTGAGGCCTATAGAAATCCAAAGAAAATCATTTTCTCACTTCCCCTAAAGAGACAACTCTGAAGTAATGTCTGTAAAGGCTAAAAATCCATATACCTTATCGACAACAGTGAAGTCAGTACAATCTGTGCTAGACTACCTGGAACATAATTGCAAGTACTCAATTGTCCCTTCCTCCCTTGACCAAAATGGTAAATGTATATGAAGATGACTCAAGAAATAAATTGGATACTAAGTACATATTACATTGGGAGCACTGACTCCCTAAATTCTCTACAAGTGACCTGTCAACTTGACTCTTCTATCTTTGTCCTGCTTGTGATATCCGTATTTAGCCTTTTCCCTGTTTTGGCATATAGGAATATAAATGAAGGCAATTTGGCAGTTCCTACTTAAGAGACAACACTGAAGTAATATGTAAATATATATATATATATATATATATATATATATATATAGGGTAAAAATCCACCTGTATTATCTACAAAAGTGACGTCAGTACAAGCTTTGCTAGTGTACCTGGAAGATACTTGCAAGTACACTATTGTCAATTTGTCCATTGTTCTACTTGGAAGGTATATTTGAAGATAACTCAAGAGATACAATGTATACTAAGAAGATATTAAATTGTCACCTCTGACACCCTAACGTCTCTACAAGTATCCTATCAACTTGACTCTTCTATCTTTATCCAGCTTGTGATATCAGTATATAGCCATTTCCCTTTTGAGACCAAAGGGGTTCTAAATAAAGGCATTTTAAGAGGTCCTATGTAAGAGACAACAGCGAACTCATGTATGCAAAAGGTAAAAATAGATATATCTTTCGACAGCAGTGAAGTCAATACGAGATATGCGAGTATAGCTGGAAGACACTTGCAAGTACACCATCGTCCGTTGCTGAATTGGCCAACATGGAAGGTGTATTTGAAAATAACTCAAGAAATGCAATGTACAGTAAGAAGATATTACATTGTCAGCCCTGACATCCTAAACTCTCTACAAGTGTCCTATCAAGTTGACCCTTCTATCTTTATCCTGCTTGTTATATCAGTATTAAGCCTTTTCCAAGTTTCGGCATATAGGATTATAAATAAAGCCATTTTGGCCCTTCCTCCTTAAGAGACAACACTAAGTAAGGTGTAAAAAGGGTGAAAATCCAAATATTTTTCCGAGAGCCGTGAAAACAATACAAGATATTCTAGTGTACCTGCAAGATACTTGCAAGTACACCAATGTCAATGGTTCCATTGGCCTACTCGGAAGGTTTAATTGAAGATATCTCAAGAGGTACAATGTATACAAAGAAGATCTTATATTGTCACCACTGACACCCTAAACTCTCTACAAGTATCCTATCAACTTGACTCTTCGAGCTGTTTCCTGCTTGTGATATCAGTATTTAGCCTTTTAACTGTGGAGGCCTATAGAAATCCAAAAAAACGCATTTTATGACTTCCCCTAAAGAGACAACTCAGAAGTAATGTATGTAAAGGCTAAAATCCATCTACCTTATCTACAACAGTGAAGTCAGTACAAGCTGTGCTACAGTACCTGGAACATAATTGCAACTACACAATAGTCCCTTCCTTCCTTGACCAAAATGGTAAGTGTATAGGAAGATGACTAAAAAATACATTAGATACTATGTAGATATTACATTGTCAGCACTGACTCCCTAAGTTTTCTACAAGTGTCCCGTCAACTTGAATCTTCTATATTTATCCTGCTTGTGATATCAGTATTTAGTCTTTTCCCTGTTCAGGCATAGAGGAAACTAAATGAAGGCATTTTGGCAGTTTCTTCATAAGAGAAAACACTGAAGTAATATGGAAATATATATATATATATATATATATATATATATATATATATACATATATATATACATATATAAAGGGTAAAAATCCACATATATTATCTACAAAAGTGAAGTCAGTACAATCTCTGCTAGGGTACCTGGAATATACTTGCAAGTACACTATTTTCAATTTCTCCATTTGTCTACTTGCAAGGTCTATTTGAAGATAACTCAAGAGATACAATGTATACTAAGAAGATATTAAATTGTCACCACTGACACCCTAAACTCTCTACAAGTATCCTATCAACTTGACTCTTCTATCTTTATCCAGCTTGTGATATCTGTATATAGCCATTTCCCTGTTGAGGCCAAAGGGGTTATCCTAAAGAGGTAACTCTGAAGTAATGTATGTAAAGGCTAAAAATCCATATAACTTGTCTACAACAGTGAAGTCAGTACAAGCTGTGCTAGAGTACCTGGAACATAATTGCAAGTACACAATTGTCCCTTCCTCACTTGATCAAAATGATAACTGTATAAAGGTGACTGAAGAAATTCATTGGATACTAAGTAGATATTACATTGTCAGAACTGACTCCCTAAATTCTCTACAAGTGTGCTCTCAACTTGACTCTTCTATCTTTATCTTGGTTGTGATATCTGTATTTAGCCTTTTCCCTGTTCAGGCGTATAGGAATCTAAATGAAGGCATTTTGGCAGTTCCTCCACAAGAGACAAAACTGAAGTAATATGTAAATACATACATATATATATATATATATATATATATATACATATATATATATATATATATATATATATATATATTTATAAAGGGTAAAAATCCACATATATTTTCTACAACTGTGAAGTCAGTACAAGCTATGCTAGTGTACTTGGAATATACTTGGAAGTACACTATTGTGAATTTCTCCATTGGCCAACTTGGCATGTGTATTTGAAGAAAACCCCAGAGATGCAATGTATACTAAGAAGATATTAAATTGTCACCACTTACACCCCAAACTCTCTACAAGTATCCTATCACCTTGAGTTTTCTGTCTTTATCCTGCTTGTGATATTATTATATAGCCATTTCCCTGTTGAGCCCTATGGGGACCTAAAGAAAGGAATTTTACCCGTTCCTATTTAAGAGACAACATTGAAGTCATGTATGTAAAAGGTAAAAAGCCACATATCTTTTCGATAGCAGTGAAGTCAATACAAGATATGCGAGTGTTGCTGGAAGACACTTACAAGTACACCATCGTCCATTGCTGCGTTGGCCAACATGGAAGGTGTATTTGAAGATAACTCAAGAAGTACAATGTATACTAAGAAGATATTACAAGGTCTACACTGTCTCCCTAAGCTGTCTGCAAGTCTCATATCAACTTGATTCTTCTATCTTTTTCCTGCTTGTGATATCGGTATTTTCCCTTTTCCTAGTTGAGGCCTATAGCCATCCAAAGAAATAGTGTTTCTCAGTTCCTCGAAAGAGACAAGTGTGAAAATCCACATATTTTATCGAGAGCAGTGAAAACAATACAAGGTATTCTAGTGTACCTGGAAGATACTTGCAAGTATACCATTGTCAATTGCTCCATTGGCCGACTTGGAAGGTGTATTTCAAGATAACTCAAGAGATACAATGTATACTAAGAAGATTTTATATTGTCATCACTGACACCTTAAACTCTCTACAAGAATCCTATCAATTTGACTCTTTGATCTTTTTCCTGCTTGGGATATCAGTATTTTTCTTTTACTAGTTGAGAGCTATAGCCATCCAAAAAATTGTGTTTTTAATTCCTCTAAGGAGACAACTGTGAAATAATACAGATATATATATATATATATATATATATATATATATATATATATATATATATATATATATACATATATATATATATGGCAAAAATCCACATATAATATGTACAGCACTAAAGTCAGTAGAAGATATGCTAGGGTACCTGGAATGTACTTGCAAGTACACTATTGTCAATTTCTCCATTTGCCTGCTTGAAAGCTGTATTTGAAGATAACTCAAGAGATACAATGTATTCTAAGACGATATGAAATTGTCACCATTGACACCTTAAAATCTCTAGAAGGATCCTATCAGCTTGATTCTTCTATCTTTATGCTGTTTTTGATATCAGTATATAGCCATTTCCCTGTTGACGCCTATGGGGTCTAAATAAAGGCATTTTAACAGTTCCTATTCAACAGACAACATTGAAGTCATGTATGTTAAAGGTAAGCATTTTGTTAATAATCAGCCACGTCTATGGTCATAAACATTGCTTAGGGTGCTGGGTAAATTTAGAATAGAGTGAGAGAAATGAGCCCATTTAGTGTTAGGTTTAGAAGACAGATTTTGCATTGATAAGTAATAATTGGATTTTTGTTCCCAATTGTATTTTGGAAGTGAAATGTGATTTACGGAGCAGCATTTTGGAAAGGGAAATTGGAATCTAAAGAGGAATTTATAAGTGGAATTCAGAATTGGAATTTGGAAGAAGAATTTAGAACTCTAATTTGGAACTGGAATTTCGACTTAGAATTTGGAACTCGAGCTTGTTAGTGGAAATTTGAGTTGGAATTTGAAACTGGAATTTGGAAGTGGCATTTAGATTTGTCTTAACCTGGAATAGAAGTGTGACCTTTGCCGTTGATATGCAGCACCATTAAACGTATAATTCGTATTAGAATTGTTGGTAAAACTTTACGGTTAAAAGTTGGACATGCAATGTTTGTGTGAAACATGTTATAGGAACCTAGATTTTTGTACTACAATTTCATAGAATAGTTTCCAATGGTTTTCTTGTGTTAGAGTATGTGAAAGGAATTATGATGTGGATGTCAGTTTTCATTTGTATTGCAATATGAGTATAGAGTTGGCATTTGAATCATGAATTGGCATTCGGTATTTGAAAATATAATTCCTACTACTAAGACATAATAGGAATGAGGCATAATTTTAGTGTAGAATTCACTGTAATTTGGGATAGGGTTATAGAAATTGCCTTGGATGAAATAGAGTGCAGTTGGGGTTAGAGTTAGAGTCAAGAGTCAGGGTTTGCCTCGAGCATTTGGTTAATAATCAGACACGTCTATGGTCATAATCATTGCTTAGGGTTATGGTTAGATTCAGAATAGAGTGAGAAAAATGAGCACATTTAGTGTTAGGTTTGGAAGAGAGAATTGGGATTGATAAGTTTTAATTGGATTTTGTGTTCCCAATTGTATTGTGGAAGTGAAATGTGATTTACGGAGCAGCAATTTGGAAAGGGAATTTGGAATAAGAAATGAAACTTGCTTTTCGATCTGTAATTTCGGAGTGGAATTGAGAACTAGAATGTGGAACTAGAATTTGGAATTAGAATTTGGAATTGGAACATGGAAGTGGACCTTCGCAATGGAATTTGGAACTGGTATTTAGAAGCGGAATTTAGAACTGGAATTTGGAACTGGAATACAGAAGTGGAATTTAGAAATGGAATTGGCAAGTGGAATGTAGAAGTGGAATTCAGAATTGGAATTTGGAGGAGGAATTTAGACCTCTAATGTGGAACTGGAATTTCAACTTAGAATTTGAAACTGGAGCTTGTTAGTGGAAATTAGAGTTGGAAATTGGAACTGGAGTTTACCCGTGTAATTTAGATTTGGAATTTGGAAGTGGAGTTTAGAATTAGAATTTGGATTTGGAACGTGGAACTGAGATGTGGAATTTGAATGAAGAACTGGAATTTAGAATTAGACTATTGAAGAAGACATTATAATTGGAAATTTTGTCTTAACTTGGAATAGGAGTGTGAACTTCGACGTGGATATGAAGCACCATTAAACATGGAATTTCTTATTAGAATTGTTGGTAAAACTTTACGGTTAAAAGTTGGACATGCAATGTTAGTGTGTAGTATTAGCGTGAAACATGTTATGGGATCCAAGATTTTGGTATCACAGTTTGATAAAGTCGTTTCAAATGGTTGTCTGGTGTTAGAGTATGTGAAAGGAATTATGATGTGCATGTCACTTTTCATTTGTATTGCAATATGAGTATAGAGTTGGCATTTGAATCATGAATTGGCATTCTGTATTTGAAAATATAATTCCTACTTCTAAGACGTAATTGGAATGAGGCATAATTTTAGTGTAGAATTCACATGTGCAATTTGGGATAGGGTTATTGAAATTGCCTTCGATGAAATAGAGTGGAGTTGGGATTAGAGTTAGAGTCAAGAGTGAGGGTTTGCCTCGAGCATTGGGTTAATAATCAGCCACGTCTATGGTCATAATCATTGCTTAGGGTTATAGTTAGATTCAGAATACAGTGACAAAAATGAGCACATTTAGTGTTAGGTTTGGAAGAGAGAATTGGGATTGATAAGTTATAATTGGATTTTGTGTTCCCAATTGTATTTTGGAAGAGAAATGTGATTTATGGTGCAGCATTTTGGAAAGGGAATTTGGAATAAGAAATGAAACTTGCTTTTGGATCTGTAATTTCGGAGTGGAATTTAGAACTAGAATGTGGAACTAGAATTTGGAATTAGAATTTGGAACTGGAACATGGAAGTGGACCTTTGCGATGGAATTTGGAACTGGAATCTAGAAGTGGAATTTAGAATTGGAATTTGGAAGTGAAATACAGAAGTGGAATTTAGAAATGGAATTGGCAAGTGGAATTTAGAAGTGGAATTCAGAATTGGAATTTGGAGGAGAAATTTAGAACTCTAATGTGGAACTGGAATTTCGACTTAGAATTTGAAACTGGAGCTTGAGAGTGGAAATTAGTGTTCGAAATTGGAACTAGAATTTAGAAGTGGAATTTAGATTTGGAATTTGGAAGTGGAGTTTAGAATTAGAATTTTGATTTGGAACGTGGAACTGAGATGTGGAATTTGAATGTAGAACTGGAATTTTGAATTAGTCTATTGAAGAAGACAATGTAATTGGAAATTTTGTCTTAACTTGGAATAGAAATGTGAGCTTCGACATGGATATGCAGCATCAATAAACTTGAAATTTGTTATTAGAATTGTTGCTAAAACGTTATGGTGAAATTTGGAAATGCAATGTTAGTGTGTATTTTTAGCGTGAAACATGATATAGGCACCTAGATTTTGGTATAACAGTTTGATAGAGTAGTTTGAAATGGTTGTCTGGTGTTAGATTGTGTGAAAGAAATTATGATGTGGATGTCAGTTTTCATTTTGTATTTCAATATGAGTATAGAGTTGGAATTTGAAACATGAATTGGCATTTGGTATATGAAAGTATAATTCCCACTACTAAGACATAACTGCAATGAGGCATAATTTTAGTGGAGAATTCACATGTTAAATTTTGTATTGGGTTATAGAAATTGCATTGCATGAAACTGAGTAGAGTTGGGGTCACTGTTAGAGTCAGGAGTGACAGCTTGACTCCAGAATGTGGTTAATAATCACCCATGTCTATGGTCATAATCAAGGCTTATGGTTACGGTTAGATTTAGAATAAAGTGAGAGAAATGAGCACATTTAGTGTTTGGTTTAGAAGACAGAATTGGGATTGAGAAGTTATAATTGGATTTTTTGTTCCCATTTGTATTTTGAAAGTGAAATGTGATTTACAGGGCAGCATTTTGGAAAGAGAATTTGGAGTAAAAAATGAAACTTTCTTTTGGATCGGCAATTTCGAAGTGAAATTTAGAACTAGAATGTGGAACTGGAATTTGGAATTAGAATTTGGAACTGGAACATGGAAGTGGATCTTAGAAATGGAATTTGGAACTGGAATACAGAAGTGGAATTTAGAATTGGAATTGGCAAGTGGAATTTATAATTGGAATTCAGAATTGGAATTGGGAAGAGGAGTTTAGACCTCTAATGTGGAGCTGGAATTTCGACTTAAAATTTGAAACTGGAGCTTGTTAGTGGAAATTAGAGTTGGAAATTGGAAATGGAATTTAGAAGTGGAATTTAGATTTGGAATTTGGAAGTGGAGTTTAGAATTAGAATTTTGATTTGGAACGTGGAACTGAGATGTGGAATTTGAATGAAGAACTGCAATTTAGAATTAGACTATTGAACAAGATATTGTAATTGGAAATCTTGTCTTAATTTGGAATAGAAGTGTGAGCTTCGACTTGGATATGAAGCACCATTAAACATGGAATTTGTTATTAGAATTGTTGGGAAAACTTTCAGGTTAAAATTTGGACATGCAATGTTAGTGTGTAGTATTAGCGTGAAACATGTTATAGGAACCTAGATTTTGTATTACAGTTTCATAGAGTAATTTGAAATGGTTGTCTCGTGTTAGAGTATGTAAAAGAAATTATGATGTGGATGTCAGTTTTCATTTTGTATTGCAATATGAGTATAGAGTTGGCATTTGAAACATGAATTGGCATTTGGTATTTGACAGTGTAATTCCTACTACTAAGACATAACAGGAATAAGGCATAATTTTAGTGTAGAATTCAAAGGTGAAATTTGGTATAGGGTTATAGCAATTGCATTGGATGAAATAGAGTGGAGTTGGGGTTAGAGTTAGGGTCAAGGGTGAAGGTTTGCCTCGAGCATTTGGTTAATAATCAGCCACGTCTATGTTCATAATCATTGCTTAGTGTTATGGTTAGATTCATAATAGATTGAGAGAAATGAGAACATTTAGTGTTAGGTTTAGAGGACAGAATTGGGATTGATCAGTTATAATTGGATTTTTTGTTCCTAATTGTATTTTGGAAGTGAAATGTGATTTACGGAGCAGCATTTTGCAAAGAGAATTTGGAATAAGAAATGAAACTTGCTTTTGAATCTGTAATTTCGGAGTGCAGTTTAGAACTAGAATGTGGACCTAGAATATGGAATTAGAATGTGGAACTGGAACAAGGAAGTGGACCGTAGCAATCGAATTTGGAACTGGAATTTAGAAATGGAACTTAGAATTGGAATCTGGAACAGGAATGTAGAAGTGGAATTCAGAATTGCAATTTGGGAGATGAATTTAGAACTCTAATTCGGAACTGGAATGTCGACTTAGAATTTGAAACTGGAGCTTGTTAGTAGAAATTAGAGTTGGAATTTAGAACTGAAATTTAGAAGTGGAATTTAGAATTGGAATTAGCAAGTGAAATTTAGAAGTGGAATTCAAAATTGGAATTTGGAAGATGAATTTGGAACTCTAATGTGGAACTGGAATTTCGACTTAGAATTTGAAACTGGAGCTTGTGAATGGAAATTAGAGTTAGAAATTGGAACTGGAATTTAGATTTTGAATGTGGATTTGAAACGTGGATCTGAGATGTGGAATTTGAATAAAGAACTGCAATTTAGAATTAGACTATTGAAGAAGATATTGTAATCGGAAATTTTGTCTTAACTTGGAATAGTAGTGTTACCTTCGACGTGGATATGAAGGACTATTAAACATCGAATTTGATATTAGAATTGTTAAAACTTTACGGTTAAAAGTTGGACATGCAATGTTAGTGTGTAGTATTAGCGTGAAACATGTTATAGGAACCTAGATTTTTGTATTACAATTTCATAGAGTAGTTTGAAATGATTGTCTGTTGTTAGAGTATGTGAAAGGAATTATGATGTGGATGTCAGTTTTCATTTGTATTGCAATATGCGTATAGAGTTGGCATTTGAAACATGAATTGGCATTCGGTATTTGAAAGTATAATTCCTATTACTAAGACATAAGTGGAGTGAGGCATAATTTTAGTGTAGAATTCACAGGTGGAACTTCTTATAGGGTTATAGAAATTGCATGGGATGAAATAGAGTGGAGTTGGGGTTACAGTTAGAGTCACGAGTGAGGGCTTGACTCGAGCATGTTGTTAATAATCACACACTTCTACGGTCATCATCATTGCTTAGGGTTATGATTAGATTTAGAATAGAGTGAGAAAAATGAGCACATTTAGTGTTAGGTTTAGAAGACAGAATTGGGATTGATAAGTAATAATTGGATTTTGAGTTCCCAATGTTATTTTAGAAGTGAAATGTGATTTACCGAGCAGCATTTCGGAAAGGGAATTTGGAGTAAGAAATGAAACTTGCTTTAGGATCTGTAATTTCGGAGTGCAATTTGGAACTTGAATGTGGAACTAGAATTTGGAATTATAATTTGCACCTGGAATATGGAAGTGGACCTTAGCAATGGAATTTGGAACTGGAATTTGGAAGTGGAATTTAGAAATGGAATCTGGAAGAGGAATTTAGAAATGGACTTCAGAATTGGAATTTGGAAGATGAATTTCGAACTCTAATGTGGAACCGGAATTTCGATTTAGAATATGGAACTCGAGCTTGTTAGTGGAAATTAGAGTAGGAAATTGGAACTGGAATTTAGATGTGGAATTTAGATTCAGAATTTGAAAGTGGAATTTAGAATTAGAATTTATATTTGGAACCTGAAACTGAGATATGGAATTTGAATGAAGAACTGATATTTAGAATTAGACTATTGAAGAAGATATTGTAATGGGAAATTTTGTCTCAATTTTTAATAGAAGTTTGATCCTCGACGTGGACATGCAGCAACATTAAACATGGAATTTGTTATTAGAACTGTTGGTAAAACGTTATGGTTACATTTGGAAATGCAATGTTAGTTTGCATTATTAGCATGAAACATGTTATAGGAACCTACATTTTGGTATAACAGTTTGATAGAGTAGTTTGAAATGGTTGTCTGGTGTTAGAGTATGTGAAAGAAATTATGATGTGCATGTTAGTTTTCATTTGGTATTGCCATATGAGTATAGAGTTGGCATTTGAAATATGAATTGGCATATTGTATTTGAAAGTATAATTCCCACTATTAAGACATAATTGGAATGAGGCATAATTGTAGTGGAGAATTCACAGGTGAAATTTGGGATAGGGATATAAAAATTGTATTGCATGAAACTGAGTTGAGTTGGGGTTACAGTTAGAATCAAGAGTGACGGCTTGACTCGAGCATGTGGTTAATAATCACCAATGTCTATGGTCTTAATCAAGGCTTAGGGTTATGGTTAGATTAAGAACAAAGTGAGAGAAAGGAGAACATTTAGTGTTTGGTTTAGAAGAGAGAATTGGGATTGAGAAGTTATAATTGGACTTTGTGTTCCCAATTGTATTTTGGATGTGAAATGTGATTTGCGAAGCAGCATTTCGGAAAGGGAATTTGGAATAAGAAATGAAACTTGCTTTTGTATCTGTAATTTCGGAGTGCAATTTAGAACTAGAATGTGGAATTAGAATTTGGAACTGGAACATGTAAGTGGACCTTAGCAATGGAATTTGGAAGTTCAATTTTGAAGTGGAATTTAGAATTGGAATCTGGAAGAGGAATTTAGAAGTGGAATTCAGAATTGGAATTTGGAAGATGAATTTAGAACTCTAATTTGGAACTGGAATTTCGACTTAGAATTTGGAACTGGAGCTTGGTAGTGGAAATTAGAGTTGGAAATTGGAACTGGAATTTAGAAGTGGAATTTAGATTTTGAATGTTGAAGTGGAATTTAGAATTATAATTTGGATTTGGAACGTGGAACTGAGATGTGGAATTCGAATGAAGAACTGGAATTTAGAATTAGACTATTGGAGATGATATTGTAATTGGAAATTTTGTCTTAACATGAAATAGATGTGTGAGCTTCGACGTGGATATGAAGCACCATTAAACATGAAATTCGTTATGAGAATTGTTGGCAAAACTTTACGGTTAAGAGATGGAAATGCAATGTTATTGTGTAATATTAGCGTGAAACATGATATATGATCCTAGATTTTGGTATTACAATTTCATAGAGTAGTTTGAAATTGTTGTCTGGTATTAGAGTATGTGAAAGGAATTTTGATGTGGATGTCAGTTTTCATTTTCTATTGCCTTATGAGTATAGAGTTGGCATTTGAAACATGAATTGGCATTTGGTTTTTGACAGTGTAATTCCTACTACTAAGACATAATTGGAATAAGGCATAATTTTAATGTAGAATTCACAGGTGCAATTTCTTATAGGGTTATAGAAATTGCATTGCATGAAACTGAGTGGAGTTGGGGTTATAGTTAGAGGCTCGAGTGAGGGCTTGTCTCGAGCATTTTCTTAGTAATCACTCACGTCTAAGGTCATAATCATTGCTTAGGGTTGTGATTAGACTTAGAACAGAGTGAGAGAAATGAGCACATTTCGTGTTAGGTTTAGAAGACAGAATTGTGATTGATAAGTAATAATTAGATTTTGTGTTCCCAATTGTATTTTGGAAATGAAATGTGATTTACGGAGCAGCATTTCGAAAAGGGAATTTGGAATAAGAAATGAAACTTGTTTTTGGATCTGTTTTTTCGAAGTGCAATTTAGAACTAGAATGTGGAACTAGAATTTGGAACTAGAATTTGAAACTGGAACATGGACGTGGAACTTAGAAATGGAATTTGGAACTGGAATACAGAAGCAGAATTTAGAATTGGAATTGGCAAGTGGAATTTAGAAGTGGAATTCAGAATTGGAATTTGGAAGAGGAGTATAGAACTCTAATGTGGAACTGGAATTTCGACTTAGAATTTGAAACTGGAGCTTGTTAGAGGAAATTAGAGTTGGAAATTGGAACTGGAATTTAGAAGTGGAATTGAGATTATGAATTTGGAAGTGGAGTTTAGAATTAGAATTTGAATTTGGAATGTGGAACTGAGATGTGGAATTTGAATGTAGAACTGGAAATTAGAATTAGACTATTGAAGAAGATATTGTAATTGGAAATTTTGTCTTAACTTGGAATAGAAGAGTGAGCTTCGACGTGTATATGAAGCACCCTTAAACATGGAATTTGTTATTAGCATTGTTGGTAAAACTTTACGGTTAAAAGTTGGACATGCAATGTTAGTGTGTAGTATTAGCGTGAAAAATGTTATAGGAACTGAGATTTTAGTATTACAGTTTCTTAGAGTAGTTTGAAATGGTTGTCTCGTGTTAGAGTATGTGAAAGGAATTATGATGTGGATGTCAGTTTTCATTTTGTATTGCCATAGGAGAATAGAGTTGGCATTTGAAACATGAATTGACATTTGGTATTTGACAGTGTAATTCCTCCTACTAAGACATAATGGGAATGAGGCATAATTTTAGTGTAGAATTCACAGGTGCAATTTGTTATAGGGTTATAGAAATTGCATTGCATGAAACTGAGTGGAGTTGGGGTTACAGTTAGAGTCACGAGTGAGGGCTTGACTCGAGCATTTTGTTAGTAATCACCCACGTCTACGGTCATAATCAAATTGTATTTTGTAAATGAGGTGTGATTTACGGAGCAGCATTTCGGAAAGGGAATTTGGAATAAGAAATGAAACTTGCTTTTGGATCTTTAATTTCGGAGTGCAATTCAGAACTAGAATGTGGAACTAGAATGTGGAATTAGAATTTGGAACTGGAACATGGAAGTGGACCTTAGCAATGGAATTTGGAACTGGAATTTAGAAGTGGAATTTAGAATTGGAATCTGGAAGAGGAATTTAGAAGTGGAATACAGAATTGGAATTTGGAAGATGAATTTAGAGCTCTAATTTGGAACTGGAATTTCGACTTAGAATTTGAAACTGGAGCTTGTTAGTGGAAATTGGAGTTGGAATTTGGACCTGAAATTTAGAAGTTGAATTTAGATTTCGAATTTGGAAGTCGAATTTAGAATTAGAACTTGCATTTGGAATGTGGAACTGAGATGTGGAATTTGAATGAAGAACTGGAATTTAGAATTAGACTATTGAAGAAGATATTGTAATTGGAAATTTTATCTTAACTTGAAATATAAGTGTGAGCTTCGACGTGGATATACAGCACCATTAAACATGGAATTCGTTATTAGAATTGTTGGTAAAACTTTACGGTTAAAAGTTGGACATGCAATGTTAGTGTGTAGTATTAGCGTGAAAAATGTTATAGGAACTGAGATTTTAGTATTACAGTTTCTTAGAGTAGTTTGAAATGGTTGTTTGGTGTTAGAGTATTTGAAAGGAATTATGATGTGGATGTCAGTTTTCATTTTGTATTGCAATAGGAGAATAGAGTTGGCATTTGAAACATGAATTGACATTTGGTATTTGACAGTGTAATTCCTCCTACTAAGACATAACAGGAACGAGGCATAATTTTAGTGTAGAATTCACAGGTGCAATTTGTTATAGGGTTATAGAAATTGCATTGCATGAAACTGAGTGGAGTTGGGGTTACAGTTAGAGTCACGAGTGAGGGCTTGACTCGAGCATTTTGTTAGTAATCACCCACGTCTACGGTCATAATCAAATTGTATTTTGTAAATGAGGTGTGATTTACGGAGCAGCATTTCGGAAAGGGAATTTGGAATAAGAAATGAAACTTGCTTTTGGATCTTTAATTTCGGAGTGCAATTCAGAACTAGAATGTGGAACTAGAATGTGGAATTAGAATTTGGAACTGGAACATGGAAGTGGACCTTAGCAATGGATGTTGGAAGTAGAATTTAGAAGTGCAATTTAGAATTGGAATCTGGAAGAGGTCTTTAGAGCAGGAATTCAGAATTGGAATTTGGAAGATGAATTTAGAACTCTAATGTTGAACCGGAATTTCGACTTAGAATTTGGAACTCGATCTTCTTAGTGGAAATTAGAGTTGATAATTGGAACTGGAATTTAGAAGTGGAATTTAGATTTAGAATTTGGAAGTGGAATTTAGAGTTAGAATTTAGATTTGGTACATGGAACTGAGATGTGGAATTTGAATGAAGAACTGGAATTTAGAATTAGACTATTGGAGAAGATATTGTAATTGGAAATTTTGTCTTAACTTGAAATAGAAGTGTGAGCCTCGTCGTGGATATGCAGCACCATTAAACATGGAATTTGTTATTAGAATTGTTGGTAACATGTTATGGTTAAATTTGGAAATGCAATATTAGTGTGGATTTTTCGCCTGAAACATGTTATAGGAACCTAGATATTGACATAGCAGTTTGATAGAGTCGTTTGAAATGGTTATCTGGTATTAGAGTGTGTGAAAGAAATTATGATGTGGATGTCAGTTTTCATTTTGTATTGCAATATGAGTATAGAGTTGGCATTTGAATCATGAATTGCCATTTGGTATATGAAAGTATAATTCCCACTACTAAGACTTAATTGGAATGAGGCATAATTGTAGTGGACAATTCACATGTGCAATTTGGGATAGCGTTATAAAAATTGCATGGCATGAAACTGAGTTGAGTTATGGTTACAGTTAGAGTCAAGAGTGACGGCTTGACTCGAGCATGTGGTTAATAATCACCCATGTCTATGGTGATAATCAAGACTTATGGTTATGTTTAGATTTAGAATAAAGTGAGAGAAATTATCACATTTAATGTTTGGTTTAGAAGACAGAATAGGGATTGAGAAGTTATAAGTATAATTTGTGTTCCAAATTGTATTTTGGAAGTGAAATTTGATTTATAGTGCAGCACTTTGGAAAGAGAATTTGGAGTAAAAAATCAAACTTTCTTTTGGATCGGCAATTTCGAAGTGAAATTTAGAACTAGAATGTAGAACTGGAATTTGGGATTAGAATTTGGAACAGGAAAATGGAAGTGGAACTTAGAAATGGAATTTGGAACTGCAATACAGAGGAGGAATTTAGAATTGGAATTGGCAAGTGGAGTTCAGAATTGGAATTTGGAATAGGAATTTAGAACTCTAATGTGAAACTGGAATTTCGACTTAGAATTTGAAACTGGAGCTTCTTAGTGGAAGTTAGAGTTGGAAATTGGAACTGGAATTTAGAAGTGGAATTTAGATTTGGAATGTGGAAGTGGAATTTAGAATTAGAATTTGGATTTGGAACGCGGAACTGATATGTGGAATTTGAATGAAGAACTGGAATTTAGAATTAGAGTATCGAAGAAATATTGTAATTGGAAATTTTATCTTAACTTGGAATAGAATTGTGAGCTTCGACGTGCATATGCTGCACCATTAAACATGGAATTCGTTATTACAATTGTTGGTAAAACTTTACGGATAAAAGTTGGACATGAAATGTTAGTGTGTAGGATTAGCGTGAAACATGTTATAGGAACCTAGTTTTTAGTATAACAGTTTTATAGAGTAGTTTGAAATGGTTGTCTGGTGTTAGAGTAGATGAAAGGAATTATGATGTGGATGTCAGTTTTCATTTTGTATTGCCATATGAGTATAGAGTTGGCATTTGAAACATGGATTGGCGTTGGGTGTTTGACAGTATAATTCCTACTACAAAGATATAATTGGAATGAGGCATAATTTTAGTGCATAATTCACAGGTGAAATTTGGTATAGGGTTATAGAAATTGCATTGCATGAAACTGAGTGGAGGTGGGATTACAGTTAGAGTCACGAGTGAGGCCTTGAGTGGAGCATGTGGTTAATAATCACCCACGTCTATGGTCATCAGACCTAAATTTCTCTACAAGTATCCTATCAATTTGCCTCTTCGATCTTTTTCCTGCTTGTGATATCTATATTTAGCCTTTTCCCTGTTGAGGCTTATAGAAATCCAAAGAAACAAATTTGGTCACTTCCGCTGAAGAGGCACCTCTGAAGTAATGTATGTAAAGGCTAAAAATCCATATAACTTATCTACAACAGTGAAGTCAGTAGAAGCCGTGCTAGAGTACCTGGAACAAAATTGTAGGTACAAAATTGTCCTTTCCTCCCTTGAACAAACTGGTAAGTGTATATGAAGATGGCTCAAGAAATACAATGGAAACTAAGTAGATATTACATTGTCAGTACTGACTCCCTAAATTCTCTACAATTGTCCTGTCAACTTGACAATTCTATCTTTATCCTGCTTGTGATATCAGTATTTAGCATTTTCCTTGTTCATGCATTTAGGAATCTAAATAAAGGCATTTTGGCAGTTCCTCCTTAAGAGACAACACTGAAGTAATATGTAAATATATATATATATATATATATATATATATATTAAGGGTAAAAATCCACATACATTATAGAGAGCAGTGAAGTCAGTACAAGCTATGGTAGCGTACCTGGAAGATACTTGCAAGTACACTATTGTCAATTTCTCCATTGGCCTACTTGGAAGGTGTATTTGAAGAAAACTCAAGAGATATATTGTATACTAAGAAGATATTATATTGTCGCCACTGACACCCAAAACTCTTTACAAGTATCCTATCACCTTTACTCTTCTGTCTTTATCCTGCTTGTGATATGTGTACATAGCCATTTCCCGGTTGAGACCTATGGGGATCTAAATAAAGATATTTTAACAGTTTCGATTTAAGAGACAACATTGAAGGCATGTATGTAACAGGTAAAAATCCACATATCTTTTCGGCAGCAGTGAATTCAATACAAGATATGCCAGTGTATCTGGAAGACACTTGCAAGTAGACCATCGTACATTGCTCCATTGCCCAACATGGAAGGTGTATTTGAAGATAACGCAGGAAATACAATGTATACTAAGAACACATTACATTGTCAACTATATCTCCCAAAGGGGTCTACAAGTCTCATACCAACTTCACTCTTCTATCATTTTCCTGCTTGTAATATCAGTATTTTGCCTTTTCCAAGTTGAGGTCTATAGCCATGCAAAGTAATGGTGTTTGTCACTTCCTCTAAAGAGACAATTGTGGAAAAATATATGTAAGGGGGGAAAATCCACATATCATTTTTACAGCAGTGAAGTCAGCACAAGCTATACTAGAGTACCTGGGAGATACTTTCTAGTACCCAATTTTCCATTCCTCCATTGGCCAACATGGAAAGTGTATTTGGAGATAACTCAAGATATACAAGGTATAATAAGAAGATATTACATTGGAAGCCCTGACACCCTACACTCTCTACAAGTATCCTATCAAGTTGACTCTACTATCTTTACCCTGCTTGTGATATCAGTATTTACCCTTTTCCCTGTTGAGACATGTAGGAATCTAAATAAAGGCATTT
Source organism: Bettongia penicillata ogilbyi (assembly GCA_023548195.1). Lineage (NCBI taxonomy): Eukaryota > Metazoa > Chordata > Mammalia > Diprotodontia > Potoroidae > Bettongia > Bettongia penicillata. The sequence continues at coordinate 23,206 of JAJHZJ010001074.1, forward strand.
TGGCAGGTCCTCCTTAAGAGGCAACACTCAAGGAATGTATGCAAAGGGTGAAAATCCACATATTTTATCGAGAGCAATGAAAACAATTCAAGGTATTCTAGTGTACCTGGAAGATACTGGAAATACTCAATTGTCTATTGCTCCCTTGGCATACTTGGGAGGTGTATTTGAAGATAACTCAAGAGATACAACGTATACTAAGAAGATATTATATTGTCATCACTGACACCTTAAACACTCTACAAGCATCCTATCAATTTGACTCTTCGACCTTTTTCCTGCTTGAGATATCAGTACTTAGCCTTTTCCCTGTTGAGGCCTATAGTAATCCAAAGAAACATATTTTGTCACTTCCCCTAAAGACACAACCCTGAAGTAATGTACGTAAGGGCTAAAATCCATATAACTTATCTACAAGAGTAAAGTGAGTACAAGCTGTGCTAGAGTACCTGGAACATACTTGCAAGTACACAATTTTCCCTTTCTCCTTTGATCAAAATGGTAAGTGTATATGAAGATGACTCAATAAATACATTGGATGCTAAGTAGATAATACATTATCAACACTGACTCCCTACATTCTCTACAAGTGTACTGTAAACTGGACTCTTCTATCTTTATCCTGCTTGTGATATCAGTATTTAGCCTTTACCCTCTTCAGGCAAATAGGAATCTAAATGAAGGCATTTTGGCAGGTCCCCCTTAAGAGACAACACTGAAGTAATATGTAAACATATATATGTATATGTTTGTATATATATATATATATATATATATATATATATATATATATATATATATATGTATATATATATAAAAGGGGAAAATCCACATATATTATCTACAGAAGTGAAGTCAGTTCAAGCTATGCTAGTGTACCTGGAAAATACTTGCAAGTACACTATTGCCAATTTCTGCATTGGTTTATTTCGAAGGTGTGTTTGAAGATAACTCAAGAGATACAATGTATACTACGAAGACATTAAATTGTCACCACTGACACCCTAACTCTCCACAAGTAGCCTATCAACTTGAGTCTTCTATCTTTATCCTACTTGTTATATCAGTTTCTAGCCATGTCCCTGTTGAGGCCTATGGGGATCCAAATAAAGGCATTTTAACAGTTTCTGTTTAAGAGATATCCTTCAAGTCATATATACAAAAGGTGAAAATCGACATATCTTTTCGACAACAGTGAAGTCAATACAAGATATGCGAGTGTAGCTGGAAGACACTTGCAAGTACAACATCGTCCATTGCTCCATTGGCCAACGTGGAAGGTGTTTTTGAAGATAACTCAGGAAATACAATGTATACTAAGAAGATATTACATTGTCATGACTATCTCCCTAAGCTGTCTGCAAGTCTCATATCAACTTGACTCTTCTATCTTTTTCCTGGTTGTGATATAATATTAACCTTTTTCCTGTTCAGGTATATAGGAATCTAAATGAATGCATTTTGACAGTTCCTCCTCAAGAGAAAACACTGGAGTACTATGTAAATATATATATATATATATATATATATATATATATATATATATATATATATATATATATATATATGGTAAAAATCCACATATATTATCGACAGCAGTGAAGTCAGTACAAGTTATGCTAGTGTACCTGGAAAATACTTGGAAGTACACTATTGTCAATTTCTCCATTGGCCTATTTCGAAGGTGTATTTGAAGATAATTCAAGAAATACAATGTATGCTAAGAAGATATTAAATTGTCACCACTGACACCCTAAACTCTCTACAAGTATCCCATCAACTTGACTCTTCAATCTTTATCCTCCCTGGGGTATCAGTATGTAGCCATTTCCCTGTTGAAGGCAATGGGGATCTAAATAAAGGCATTTTAACAGTTCCTATTTAAGAGACAACATTGAAATCTTGTATGTAAATGGTAAAAATCCACATATCATTTCGACAGCAGTGAAGTCAATACACAATATACGAGTGTATATGGAAGACAATTGCAAGTACACCATCCTCCATTGCTTCATTGGTCAACAGGGAAGGTGTATTTGAAGATAACTGAGGAAATACAATGTATACTAAGAGGATATTACATTGTCAACACTGTCTCCCTAAGCTGTCTGCAAGTCTCATATCAACTTGACTCTTCTATCTTTTTCATGCTTGTGATGTCAGTATTTTGCCCTTTCCTAGTTGAGGCCTATAGCCATCCAAAGGAATGGTGTTTGTCACTTCCTCTGAGGAGACACCTGTGAAATAATATATGTAAAGGCTGGAAATCCACATATCTTTTTTACAGCAGTGAAGTCAGTACAAGCTATGCTAGAGTATCTGGAAGACACTTGCTAGTACACAATTGTCCCTTCCTTCCTTGACCAAAATGGTAGGTGTATATGAAGATGACTCAAGAAATACATTGGATGCTAAGGAGATATTACATTGTCAGCACTGACTCCCTAAATTGTCTATAAGTGTCCTGTCAACTTGACTCTTCTGTCTGTATCCTGCTTGTGATATCAGTATTTAGCCTTGTCCCTATTAAGGCATATATGAATCTAAATGAAGGCATTTTGGCAGTTCCTCCTTAAGAGAATACACTGAAATAATATGTAAATGGATATACATATATATATATATATATATATATATATATATATATATATATACATATATATATATGTATATAAAGGGTAAAAATCCACATATATTATCTACAGCAGTGAAGTCAGTATAAGCAATGCTGGTGTACCTGGAAGACACTTACAAGTACACTGTTGTCAATTTCTCCATTTGCCTACTTGGAAGGTGTATTTGAAGATAACTCAAGAGATACAATGTATACTGAGAAGCTATTAAATTGTCACCACTGACACCCTAAACTCTCTACAAGTATCCTATCAAAGTGACTCTTCTATCTTTTTTCTGCTTGTGATATCAGTATGTAGCCATTTCCCTTTTGAGGCCTGTGGAGCTAAATAAAGTCATTTTAACAATTTCTATTTAAGAGACAACATTGAATCTAAATAAAGGTATTTTGGCAGCTCCTCCTTAACAGACAACACCGAAGTATGGTATGTAAAGGGAGAAAAGCCACATATCTTATCGAGAGCAGTGAAAACAATACAAGACATGCGATTGCAGCTGGAAGACACTTGCAAGTACAACATCGTCCATTGCTCCATTGGCTAACATGGAAGGTGTATTTGAAAATAACTCAAGAAATACAATGTGTACTAAGAATATATTACACTGTCATCACTGACACCTTAAACTCTCCAAAAGTATCCTATCAATTTGACTCTTCGATCTTATTCCTGCTTGTGATATCATTATTTAACTTTTTTCCTGTTCAGGCTGATAGAAATCCAAAGAAACACATTTTGTCGCTTCCCCTAAAAAGACAACAGTGAAGTCATGTATGTAAAGGATAAAAATCCACATAACTTATCTACAACAGTGAAGTCAGTACAGGCTGTGCTAGAGTACCTGGAACATAATTGCAAGTACACAATTATCCCTTCCTCCCTTGACCAAAATGGTAAGTGTATATGAAGATGACTCAAGAAATACATTGGATACTAAGTAGATATTACATTGTCAGCACTGACTCCCTACATTCTCTACAAGTGTTCTATCTTTATCCTGCTTGTGATATCAGTATTTAGCCTTTTTCCTGTTCAGACGTATAGGAGTCTAAACGAAGGCATTTTGGCAGTTCCTCCTTAAGAGACAACACCGAATTAATATGTAAATATAGGTATATATATATATATATATATATATATATATATATATATATATGGTCAAAATCCACATATATTACGTACAGCAGTGAAGTCAGTACAAGCTATGCTAGTGTACCTGGAAGATACTTGCAAGTACACCATTGTCAATTGCTCCTTTGGCCGACTTGGAAGGTGTATTTGAAGGTAACTCCAGAGATACAATGTATACTAAAAAGATATTATGTTGTCATCACTGACACTTTAACTCTCTACAAGTATCCTATCAATTTGACTCTTCGATCTTTTTCCTGCTTGTGATATCATTATTTAACCTTTTCATTGTTGAGGCCTACAGAAATCCAAAGAAATGCATTTTATCACTTTCCTAAAGAGAAAACTCTGAGGTCATGTATGTAAAGGCTAAAAATCCACATAATTTATCTACAGCAGTGAAGTCAGTACAAGCTCTGCTAGAGTACCTGGAACATAATTGAAGTACACAATTGACTTCACAACACTGAAGTAATATGTAATTTTATATATATATATATATATATATATATATATATATATATATATATATATATATATATATATATATATATATGGTAAAACTAGACATATATTATCTACGGCAGTGCAGTCAGTACAAGCTATGCTAGTGTACCTGGAAGACACTTGCAAGTACTCTACTGACAATTTCTCCATTGGCCTACTTGGATGGTGTATTTGAAGATAACTCAAGAGATGCAATATATACGATGAAGATATTAAATTGTCACCACTGACACCCTAAACTCTCTACAAGTGTCCTATCAAATTGACTTCTATCTTTATCCTGCTTGTGATATCAGTATGTAGCCATTTCCCTGTTGAGGCCTATGGGTATCTAAATAAAGACATTTTAACAGTTCCTATTTAAGAGACAACATTGAAGAAATGTATGTAAAAGGTAAAAATCCACAAATCTTTTCGACAACAGTGAAGTCAATACAAGATATGCGAGTGTAGCTGGAAGACACTTGCAAGTACACCATCGTCCTTTGCTCCAATGGCCAACATGGAAGGTGTTTTTGAAGATAACTCAGGAAATACAATGTATACTACGAAGATTTTTCATTGTCAACACTGTCTCCCTAAGCTGTCTGCAAGTCTCATATCAACTTGACCCTTCTAGCTTTTTCCTGCTTGTGATATCAGTATTTTTCCTTTTCCTAGTTGAGGCCTATAGCCATCAAAAGGAAAGGTGTTTGTCACTTCCTCTAAAGAGACAACTGTGAAATAATATATGTAAATGGTGAAAATCCACATATCTTTTCTACAGCATTGAAGTCAGTACAAGCTATGCTAGAGTATCTAGAAGATGCTTGCTAGTACACAATTCTCCATTCCTCCGTTGGCCAACATGGAAGGTGTATTTGTAGATAACTCAAGAAGTATAATGTATAATAAAAAGATATTACATTGTCAGCCCTGACACTCTAAACTATCTACAAGTGTCCTATCAAGTTGGCTCTTCTATCTTTATCCTGCTTGTGATATCAGTATTTAGCCTTTTTGGTGTTCAGGCCTATAGGTATCTAAATGAAGGCATTTTGGCAGTTCCTCCTTAATAGACAACACTGAAGTAAGGTAGGTAATGGGACAAAATCCACATATTTTATCGAGAGCAGTGAAGACAATACAGGGTATTATAGTGCACCTGGAAGATACTTTCAAGTACACCATTGTCAATTTTTCCAGTGGCCAACTTGGAAGATGTATTTGAAGATAACTCAAGATATACCATGTATACTAAGAAGATATTATATTGTCATCACTGACACCTTAAACTCTCTACAAGTATCCTATCAATTTCACTCTTTGATCTTTTTCCTCCTTGTGATATCTGTAATTAGCCTTTTCCCTGTTGAGGCCTATAGATATCCAAATAAACGCATTTTGTCACTTCCTCTAAAGTGACAACAGAGAAGTCATGTATGTAAAGGTTAATAATCCACATAACTTATCTACAAATGTGAAGTCAGTACAAGCTGTGCTAGTGTACCTGGAACACAATTGTCCCTTCCTCCCTTGACCAAAATGGCAAGTGAATATGACGATGACTCAAGAAATTCATTGGATACTAAGTAGATATTTAATTTTCAGGACTGACTCCCTAAATTCTCTACATGTGTCCTGTCAACTTGACTCCTCTATCTTCATCCTGCTTGGGTTATCAGTATTTAGCCTTTTCCTTTTCAGCTATATAGGAAATGAAATGAAGGCATTTTGGCAGTTCCTCCTTAAGAGACCACACTGAAGTAATATGTAAATATATATACATATATAAAGGGTAAAACGCCACATATATTATCTACAGCAGTGAAGTCAGTACAAGGTATACTAGTGTACCTGGAAGACATTTGCAAGTACACTACTGTCAATTTCTCCACTGGCCTACTTGGAAGGTGTATTTGAAGATAACTCAAGAGATACAATGTATACTAAGAACATATTAAGTTGTAACCACTGACACCCTAAACTCTCTACAAGTATCCTGTCAACTTGACTCTTCTATCTTTATCCTGCTTGTGATATCAGTATTCAGCCTTTTTCCTGTTGAGACATATAGGAATGTAAATAAAGGTATTTTGGCAGGTCCTCCTTAACAGACAATACTGAAGTATGGTATGTAAAGGGAGAAAATCCACATATTTTATCGAGAGCAGTGAAAACAATACAAGGTGTTCTAGTGTACCTGGCAGACACTTGCCTGTGATATCAGTATTTATCCTTTGTCAGGGGCTGGCAAGAGGGGAGAGTCAGGAAGGAATCAGGGAGGAGAGAGCAGAACACGGGAAAAGACAAGGAACAAAACCTCGTCCGCAGAAAGGAGAGGGACCCCAAAAGAAACTGCAGGACATACAAAAAGAGGAAGCCTTAGAGCAGCAGAGAAATAGAGAAAAAGAAAAAAACCCCCCGCCCAAATACGTGAGTGTTTTGAGGAAGTGCCTTCAGAAAGCCTCAGAGGACGGGGAAGAGGTAGACTGGGAAGGAGCCAACTTGTTCCCTGTGTTCACTCAGACAGAACAGGGCGGGCAGCCTCAAAGGGTGCATAAACCGCTGTCCTATAAATTTATAAAAGATCTTAAAGAGGCCACCACCAAGTACGGCCCCGGGTCGGCCTTTGTAAGGAGGCTTTTTACCACCTCCTAGGCTGTGGCGGCATGGCTCCCCTATGATTGGAAAGAGATAACGGCTACTGTGTTTGACCCCCCCATAGCCATGACATACCTGGCCCACGTGACCCGAGAGGCTCGTCGATACGCCTCAGAAACACACTCTGATAATGAGGAGCTTTTTGTTAATCAGATGACAGCGTCTGGGGAGTGGGAGGCGATTGAGCGGCAGCTGACGCTCAATGAGAATCTCCTGGGGGCCGTCCAGGTGGTATACATCAGGGCCCTAGAAAAGCTGGGAACTGCTGGAGGCCGCTCCTTATCTAACTTAAAACAGCGGCCAAATGAAACCCCGCTCCAGTTCATCTCTAGAGTACAGGAAAGAATAGAAGGGCAGTACGGGAAGTCAGAGACCGCCACCCAACTAACTGTACAGCTCATTAAAGATGGCTTTAGCCCCCGACACCGAGGTATCCTTGCCACCCTGCCACCTGATCCTACACTGCAGGGGAAAATAGAAAGGTGCTTAGATGAGCCAGAGGACTCGACACGAGCCATGGCAGCCTTAACGGAACAGCTTCTCACCATGGCAGTGCAAGGAGCCCACCAGAAGCAGTGCTACAACTGTGGCAGGGCAGGACACTTCCGTTCCACCTGTAGAGCACCCCCTAGAGGAGGAAAGTGTTTCTATTGCGGAAAGATGGGACATGTGTCCCGTTACTGCCGCCAAAAGAAGGCACAACAGGGATCCCTCCAGAACCAGGGAAACGAGGGACCGGGACCCTTGGGTGGGGGAGGTTGTCCCGCATGGAATGAACCCCCGAGCAAACCCTTTCCGACCCAGGAATTAGGGAGTGAGGTTTTCACCCTCCAAGAACAAAGTATAGCTCCTTGGACTACTGTCCCAGTAAAAATTCACCCCTCTGATCACCCTCGGCTTGCAATTGGCACCCACAAACTTCCAGAGGTTATAGTACACACCAAGTATCTTGCCCCAAGAGATACAGAGATTTTTGTGACCAACCCCCACGCTTACCCAGTGCCCCTAGAAGAGAGGAAAGAGATTGCTCAAGCCATCCCTCTTCCTTGGATGGACCCCAATTATTCCTCACAGCACTCTGACCCCTTTGTAGCCTGGTCGACCGCCATCACATCCCAGAGACCCACCTTGACCATCGAGGTCGAGGGAGTGCCCTTAACAGGAATGATGGACACTGGAGCTGATGTGTCTGTTATTGCCGGTTCAGGCTGGCAGCCTCAATGGGGCAAAGACACTTCCCCCCGACAGGTCTCGGGAGTTGGCGGGAATAGCGCTGCTGCTATCTCCACACGCCTTTTGCGGTGGACATGTGGGGAAGAGGAAGGGCGTTTTCGCCCCCTCTATATCTCCTCCCTCCCTATGACCTTGTGGGGTCGAGATATCCTCTCCCAAATGCAGCTCAGGCTCACAAATGACCCTTTAAACTAATGAGGGCCACACTCCACCCCGAGAAACCACACCCAGTAAAGATGAATTGGACCAACACTCAACCAATTTGGGTGGAGCAGTGGCCCCTTACTAAAGAAAAATTGCAAGCCCTAAGCAGCATAGTGCAAGAACTCTTGCAGGAAGGGCACATTGTGCCCTTCACCAGCCCCTATAATTCCCCAGTATTCTGTATAAAGAAGAAGTCTGGCAAGTGGAGAATGTTGATTGATCTCCGCCAGGTCAATTCGGCCTTACAACCTATGGGTGCCTTGCAGCCGGGTCTCCCAACTCCAACCATGGTGCCAAGAGGCTGGGAAGTTATTATTGTAGATATAAAAGACTGCTTTTATAGCATTCCCCTTCACCCTGATGATGCCCCAAAGTTTGCCTTTTCTATCCCCTCCATCAACTTCCAGAAACCGGCCGCCCGCTTCCACTTTACTGTGCTGCCCCAAGGGATAGCGAATAGTCCTACATTATGCCAAAAGTATGTTGCAGCCATCCTACACCCTTCTCGGGAGAAATTCCCTGAGGTTCAGATCGTCCATTACATGGATGATATCCTACTTGTTCACCCACAGGCGGGACAGTCAGAAAAGGCCCTTAAACACATAATAGCGAGGCTCAGTGAGTACGGGTTAAAAATTGCCCCAGAAAAAATCCAAAGGGGTGATGACCTTAGACACCTTGGTCACAGGCTCCTGAATGATGAGGTCCTTCGGCCTGTCCCCGACTTTGACCTTGCTAAGGTCAAGACCCTCAATGATTTTCAAAAGCTTGTTGGGGCCATCCAGTGGCTTCGGCCAACACTGCCCCTTTCAGAGAAGGAGATACAGCCCCTTTATACCATTCTGTCAGGGGACCCCACCCTAAATTCACCTAGAGCTTGGACTCCCGAGGCAAGGAAAGTCATGGAACTAATTAGAGACAGGGCCAATATGAGAGTCCAAAGAATAGATCCCCGATATCCCCTGGCCGTGGCCATCCTCTCCCGTGGGATCACCGAGGGGATTGCAGCAATCTTCCAGCAATGGGGAGTTATAGAGTGGATTTACCCAGACAAAAGGAAAAAATGCATCCCCAACCGCCTTGAGGAGCAAGGGAGGCTATTACTGAAGGCCAGCCTTAGAGCTAGGCAGATCTTTGGCCAACTTCCGTTCTCTTTCTTAATATAACCCCTAGTTTGCTACAGGAACTTGCCCAAGAGTATACCTCTTGGGCCATCTTAATTACCCAACATCAGCTAACAAGTGCAGCTCTGCCCAATGCTCTTCGGGGTTGGGATGCCTTGCCTCTCCAGAAACCTCCGCAGGTAATAGCTAACGAGCCGGTAGAGGGGATTAACGTCTTCACTGATGCCACCAAGCATCAGCGAGCCGCCATATACATTCCAGCTAAAAATATCCTAAAGGTGGTAAGTACCCCCTACTCCTCCGCTCAAAAGAATGAATTATTTGCCATTTATGCTGTGCTACAATTGTTACCCACTGAGCCCTTTAACCTCATCACCGATAGTATGTACTGTGCTCTAGCCATTCCCCAACTCCCTGGAGCAGACCTCACCACAACCACCTCCACTGTCTCTGATTTGCTGACCCGCATATATAATCTACTCACTGTTAGGAGGGCACCTATTTATGTCCTTCATGTTAGGTCCCACACTTCTACAGCAGGCCCTCTCTATCAAGGCAATGCAGTTGCCGACCATGCCCTCACAGATGTTACCCCAGAAAGCCTAGGGGTGTTTTATAGCTCTCCAGATCTCGCTCACCGCCATTTTCACCTTTCAGCCCGAACCTTGCGGCACCTTTATGGCATCACCAGGGGGGAAGCACGCGATATCGTCCGAAGGTGTTCTCACTGTGTCCCTTTCCGACCCCCACCCCGTGACCAGGCTTCCAATCCCCGTGGCCACGCTCCCAACGAAATCTGGCAAATGGACGTGACACATTTTCAATCTTCCCTAATTCATGTGTCAGTCGACACCTTCTCAGGCTTCATGCTGGCCACCCTACAGCCTGGAGAAAGTGCCAAATGCATCATCCACCACCTTTTGGAATGTGCAGCCACTGTAGGCCTCCCGGGCCTCATAAAAACTGATAATGGCCCAGGATACCGATCTCAAGCCTTCCAGACCTTTATTCAAGAGATGGGCCTCCAACACATCACAGGTATCCCATATAATCCTACAGGGCAAGCCATAGTTGAGAGAGCAAATCAGACATTAAAGCGTATTTTACTAAAACAAAAAGGGGGAGTTCCAGGGAGGCTAACAAGAGCCCAATTAGCAAAAGCTACATTTACCGCCAACTTCCTCCAAGTGAGGGAAAACGGCCTAACACCGGCCATGAAATTTTTTACAACACCCCCAGCCGTTTCTAATTCAAAAAACCCGGCAAGGGCAGGACAGATGCCTAACCATCCAGATAACGAGATGGTATGGTGGAGGGATGAGGAGAACAACTGGCACGGCCCTCACTCGGTCATTGTGAGAGGCAGAGGTTTTCTTTGTGTTTCCCCAGACAATGGAATCGGATCCGGACAAGGCGTGCGATGGGTGCCTACCAGATGGACCAGAGCAGCCGCTCCTGCCGACAACACGAAGGAAGTGGGGCCGACGCAAGAGAAAGAACCGGACCGGGAGGGCTGCGGTTAGGGTGGTCAGGGAGGCCCTGCTCGCCCTCGCCCAGCTGCACCTGATGCTGCGGCCCGTCCCCAACACGCACGCACATGGGATTCGATAGGGTCTCCTAGCCGATTTCCCTTTCCCCATGCCCGTCTCTCAGAATGCCACCCTATACCCGCGCCTTTTCACCATTAATGAAAGCCTTGATCTCCCTTACTACCCTTTCCAGGACGAGGAAGCTCCTACCCCTACATTCAACATCACCCTGAACGGTGCCCTCTGTTTCCGGTTAAACCTCACTGATGCGAACCCCTGTATAGTCCTGGCCCCACAGGAAGCGGTCTGGTTGGGATGCCCTAAAAATAACACAGCAAACGGCACGGCCATAGAAGGCCGATGGCCCCTAATGAACAACTACACAGGAGATCTGAGTGAGGAAGGAGTTCTCCAGCCTACATGGGGACCCCGGTGTAGAGGGACTAGGGAGGGCCTAAAGATCCCCTGGACTGGATGCCAGGCCCCCAAAGGTCAGAGCTTGGGAGGAGGTTGGAGTTTTTCCCCTCATATAGGATCTTTCTTAGACAATACCAATCCAACAGGGTACAAAAATTGGACATATCAAAATCCCGCTATGACAGGATACCCTAACCCATTCCATACCTGGGTACTGTGCGGACCCGGGCGTACGTGCATGGACCTTTCCCCCTTTTCCATGCTCAGGGGAGGGAGAATTTACAACGGCTCCTTCTGCTGGAACTGCACCAAACACTTTGAGGGCACCCTGACTCGAACCCCGTCCACTCCCAACTATTCCTTGCCCTTTGATCCTACCCCTGTATGTGTTACGCCCCCGTTCGTCTTCATTGTAACCAATACCTCTAATGGCCCCCTTCTGCATTGTACAAATGAGACTTGTAACTACGCTTCCTGTTGGAATGGCACCTGGCATCAGATGGCTGTGATAACGAGAGTGCCCACCTGGATACCTGTTCCTGTCAACGTAGATGGCTTCCAACCCCAACTATTCCGTAGAAGAAAAAGAGACTTTGGCGTGACAGCCTTAGTGATAGCACTCTCTCTCGCCGCTGTTGCCGCAGCCGCGGCAGCCACCTCCCTAGCTATGGGCGCCAACACCGTTGCTACACTTAACGATCTTTCAGCAATGGTTGCCACCGCCATGGATACTAACACGCAGCTTCTAGCTGCTATCCGGGGGGGGAATAATGCTGACCAATCAACGAATTGACCTATTACAGGAGCAAGTGGACATTATTGTTCACCTCCTTCCTCTGGGGTGCACTTACTCTCTTACCGGGTTATGTCTCACCTCTGTCCCCTATCAAAACCTCTCCCATGCTGCCAATTTATCCCGCGAGCTGTCGCAGATGCTCACAGGAAATTGGTCTGACAATTTTGAACGCACCCTCCACATCCTTCGGCACCAGGTTGCTAATATCAATGCCACCCGAATTGATCCCGGTGTTACCACTGCCTTTAGCTCTATCTTTTCTACTCTATCTACCTGGATGAAAAGCTATGCGGGCTCAGCCTCTTTATTCCTTCTCCTTGCCGTGGGTCTCCTGCTCTGCCTACACCAGGTTCGGCAGAGGCAGACGCAACAGCGGCAATATACCGCGTGGGCTCTCCGCTCCCTGACAAATCACTCTAATCCACAAGTTTGGATTACGGCTTTAGAGAGGTTAGTCCACGCCTTAGCCCCAAAAGCATCCCTGTGCCCCACTATAATCAATAATGAGCTTTCTACAGGAATATTGTGGCTCCATGACCTGGAGACCCGTTGGCTGCAGAGGTACCCAATGACGGGATTATTGCGGGTCCACCTACCAGAAATGCTGGTGGTGGGGGCCACCCACATAGCCTAAGACAGGGGCCCTGCCCACTTTCGGTACCAGACATGGAGACAAACCACATGACCTATTCTCTCACTTACCTTTATAAAACAAAAAGGGGAAGTTGTCAGGGGCCGACCCCGGACCTCCTGGGCAGAGAGGTAACGGCCAGGAGTCTATACCCGTTCACCCCCCCGGCAATCACGCGCCTCACCCGTGACTTCCGGGCTAAGGGTGCAGGGAAGGCTCGTGTACAAGGCACGATACCGCCCTCGGGGAGGTACTGAGGGAGCCCCAGTAAGAGTAAAACACACCTGGACACCTGTGATAGGACCAAGCAGATGGTCCGAATGGGGAGGGAAGGTCCAGAGAGACCCCTGCCCTATTGCCATAAGGCACGGCTGGCTAAGGGGAGGGGGCTGGGGCAACAGTAGGCTGAACTCCCCAATCAGGAATCGGACAGCAAAACCCGGAAAGAATAAGGAATATAAGACAATGCTCTGAGGGGGTTCGGGGAGACTGGGCTGATGTGAACTGCTCAATAAACACCTGCTTTGCTCTACCACTCTGGCTCGTGCTTGGTTTCCGCCCGAGCTCCGGCCCCCGGGGACGGGTCCAGAGACGTCTGAAGCTGCGTGAAGCAGAGTGAGGGGTTACTACTCACCGGGAGGGTCGATCAGGGACCGTGAGCCTGGGACAATATATAAAGGGTAAAAATCCACATATATTATCTACATCAGGGAAGTCAGTACAAGGTACGCTAGTGTACATGGAAGATTCTTAGAAGCACACTGTTGTCAATTTCTCCATTGGCCTATTTGGAAGGTGTATTTGAAGATAATTCAAGAGCTACAATGTATACTAAGAAGATATTAAATTGTCACCACTGAAACCTTAAGGTCTCTACAAGTATGGTATCAACTTGACTCTTCTATCTTTATCCGGCTTTTGATATCAGTATTTATCCTTTTCCCTATTGAGGCATATAGGAATCTAAATAAAGGAATTTTTGCAGTTCCTCCTTAACAGACAATACTGAAGTAAGGTATATAAAGGGTGAAAATCAACATATTTTTTCCAGAGCAGTGAAAACAATGCAAGGTATTCTAGTGTACCTGGAAGATACTTGCAAGTACACCATTGTCAATTGCTCCATTGGCCTACTTGGAAGGTGTATTTGAAGATAACTCAAGAGATGCAATGTATACTAAGAAGATATTATATTGTTATCACTGGCACCTTAAACTCTCTACAAGTATCCTATCAATTTGACTCTTCTATCTTTTTCCTGCTTGGGATATCAGAATTTAGCGTTTTCCCTGTTGAGGCGTATAGAAATCCAAAGAAACGCGTTTTCTCATTTCCAGTAAAGAGTCAACTCTGAGGTAATGTATGTAAAGGCTAAAAATTCATATACCTTATCTGCAACAGTGAAGTCATTACAAGTTGTGCTAGAGTACCTGGAACATAATTGCAAGTACAAAATTGTACCTTTCTCCCTTGATCTAAATGGTAAGTGTATATGAAGATAACTGAAGAAATACATTGGATAATAAGTAGATATTACATTGTCAGCACTGATTCCCTAAATTCTCTATAAGTGTCCTGTCTACTTGACTCCTCTATCTTTATCCTGCTTTTGATGTCAGTATTTAGCCTTTTCCCTGTTCAGGCATATAGGAATATAAGGAAGGCATTTTGGCAGTTCCTAAATAACAGAAAACAGTTAAGTATTATGTAAATATATATATATATATATATATATATATATATATATATATATATATATATATGTAGAGAGAGATATATAAGTATAGATATTTATAGATAGACATAAATATATATATATATATATATATATATATATATATATATATATGTTAAAGGGTAATAAATCCACATATATTATCTCCAGCAGTGAAGTCAGTACAAGCTATGCAAGTGTACCCGGAAGATACTTGCAAGTACACTATTGTCAATTTCTCCACTGGCATACTTGGAAGGTGTATTTGAAGATAACTCAAGAGATACAATGTATAGTAAGAAGATATTAAATTGTCACCACTGACACCCTAATGTCCCTACAATTCTCATATCACCTTGACTCTTCTATGTTTTTCCTGCTTGTGATAGCAGTATTTAGCCTTTTCCCTGTTGAGGCCTATAGAAATCCAAAGAAACGAATTTTCTCACTTCCCCTAAAGAAACAACTCTAAAGTAATGTCTGTGAAGGCTAAAAATCCATATGCTTTATCTACAACAGTGAAGTTAGTACAAGCTGTGCTAGAGTATCTGGAACATAATTGCAAGTACAAAATTGTCCCTTCCTCCCTTGACCAAAATGGTAAGTGTATATGAAGATGACTCAAGAAATACATTGGATACTAAGTAGATATTACATTGTCAGCACTGACTCCCTAAATTCTCTACAAGTGACCTGTCAACTTGAGTGTTCTATCTTTATACTGCTTGTGAAATCAGTATTCAGCTTTTTCCCTGTTCAGGCATATAGGAATATAAATGAGGACATTTTGGCAGTTCCTCCTTAAGAGACAACACTGAAATAATATGTAAATGTATATATATATATATATATATATATATATATATATGTACATATATATATATATATATATATATATATATAAAGGGTAAAAATCTGCCTGTACTACCTACTGCAGTGAAGTCAGTACAAGCTATGCTAGAGTATCTGGAAGATACTTGCTAGTACACAATTTTCCATTCCTCCATTGGCCAACATGGAAGGTGTATTTGAAGATAACTCAAGAAATACAAGGTACAATAAGAAGATATTACATTGTCAGCCCTGACACTCTAACCTCTATACAAGAGTCCTGTCAACTTGACTCTTCTATTTTTATCATGCTTGTGATATCAGTATTTAGCCTTTTCCCTGTTGAGGTATATAGCAATCTAAATGAAGGCATTTTGGCAGTTCCTCCTTAAGAGACAACACTGAAATAATAAGTATATATATATATATATATATATATATATATATATATATATATATATATATATATATATATATATATATATATATATATATAAAGGGTAAAAATCCACATATATTATCTACAGCAATGAAGTCAGTACAAGTTATGCTTGTGTACCTGGAAGATACTTCCAAGTACACTATTGTCAATTTCTCCACTGGCCTACTTGGAAGGTGTATTTGAAGATAAGTCAAGAGATACAATGTATACTAAGAACATATTAAATTCTCACCACTGACACACTAAACTCTCAACAAGTATCCTATCAACTTGATTCTTCTATCTTTATCCTGCTTGTTATTTCAGTATGTAGCCATTTCCCTCTTGAGGCCTATGGTGATCTACATGAAGGCATTTCAACAGTTCCTATTTAAGAGACAACATTGAAGTCAGGTATGTAAAAGGTAAAAACCCACATATCTTTTTGACAACAGTGAAGTCAATACAACATATTCGAGGGTAGCAGGGAGACACGTGCAAGTACATCATCGTCCATGGCTCCATTCGCCAACATGGAAGGTGTATTTGAAAATAACTCAGGAAATACAGCGTATACTAAGAAGATACTACTTTGTCAACACTGTCTCCCTAAGTTGTCTGCAAGTCTCGTATCAACTTGACTCTTCTATCTTTTTCCTGCTTATCACATCAGTATTGTGCCTTTTCTTGGTTGAGGCCTATAGCCATCCAAAGGAAAGGTGTTTGTCACTTCCTCTAAAGAGACAACTGTGAAACAATATATGTAAAGGGTGAAAATCCATATAACTTTTCTACAGCGGTGAAGTCATTACAAGCTATGCTTGAGTATCTGGAAGATACTTGCTAGAACGCAATTGTCCATTCCTCCATTGGCAAACTTGGAAGGTGTATTTGGAGATAACTCAAGAAATACAATGTATAATAAGAAAATATTACATTGTCAAACCTGACACCCTAAACCCTATACAACTATCCTATCAAGTTGCCTCTTTTATCTTTATCCTGCTTGTGATATCAGTATTTATCCTTTTCCCTGTGGAAGCAGATGGGAATCTAAATAAACGTATTTTGGCAGTTTCTCCTTAACAGACAACACTGAGGTAAGGTACGTAAGCAGTGAAAATCCACATACTTTTTCGAGAGCAGTGAATACAACACAAGGTATTCTAGTTTACCTGGAAGATACTTGCAAGTTCATCATTGTCAATTGCTCCATTGTCCTACTTGGAAGGTGTATTTGAAGATAACTCAAAACATACAATGTATACTAAAAAGATATTATATTGTCGTCACTGACACCTTACACTCTCAAACAGTATCCTATCAATTTGACTCTTCGATCTTTGTCCGGCTTGTGATATCAGTATTTAGCCTTTTACCTGTTGAAGCCTATAGACATTCAAAGGAACGCATTATGTCACTTCCCGTAAAGAGACAACTCTGAAGTAATGAAGGTAAAGGCTAAAAATCCATATAACTTATCTACAACAGTGAAGTCAGTACACGCTGTGCTAGACTACCTGGCACATAATTGCAAGTACACAATTGTCCCTTCCTCCCCTGACCAAAATGGTAAGTGTATATGAAGATGACTCAAGAAATACATTGGATACTAAGTAGATATTCCATAGTTAGCACTGATTCCCTAAATTCATTACAAGTGTCCTGTCAACTTGACTCTTCTATCTTTATCCTGCTTGTGATATCAGTATTTAGCCTTTTCCCTGTTCAGGCATATAGGAATCTAAATGGAGGCATTTGGGCAGTTCCTTCTTATGAAACAACACTGAAGTGATATGTAAATATATATATATGTAAAAAGGGTAAAAATCCACACATTTTATCTACCGCAGTGTAGTCAGTACAAGCTAGGCTAGTGTACATTGAAGATACTTGGAAGTACACTGCTGCCAATTTCTCCATTGGCATACTTGGAAGGTGTATTTCAAGTTAACTCAAGAGATAAAATGTATAATAAGAAGATATTAAATTGACACCACTGACACCCTAAAGTGAATACAAGTATCCTATCAACTTGACTCTTCTATCTTTATACTGCTTGTGATAGCAGTATATAGCCATTTCCATGTTGAGGCCTATGGGGATCTAAATAAAGGCATTTCAACAGTTCCTATTTAAGAGACAACATAGAAGTCATGTATGTATAAGGTAAAAATCCACATATATTTTCGACAGCAGTGAAGTCAATACAAGATATGCGAGTGTAGTTGGAAGACACTTGCAAGTACACCATTGTCCATTACTCCTTTGGCCAACATGTAAGGTGTATTTGAAGAAAACTCAGGAAATACAATGTATATTTAGAAGATATTACATTGTCAACACTGCCTCCCTAAGCTGTCTGCAAGTCTCATATCAACTTGATTCTTCTACCTTTTTGCTCCTTGTGATATCAGTATATATCCTTTTCTCAGTTGAGGCCTATAGCCATCCAAAGGAATGGTGTTTGTCGCTTCCTCTAAAGAGACAACTGTGAAACAATATATGTAAAGGGTGAAAATCCACACATCTTTTCTAGAGCAGTCAAGTCAGTACAAGCTATGCTAGAGAATCTGGAAGATACTTGCTAGTAGACAATTGTACATTCCTCCATTGGCCAACATGGAAGGTGTATTTGAAGATAACTCAAGAAATACAATGTAAAATAAAAGATATTACATTGTCAGACCTGACACTCTAAACTCTCTAAAGTGTCCTGTCGTCTTGACTCTTCTACCTTTATCCTGCTTGTGATATCAGTACTTTGCCATTTCCCTATTCAGGCATACAGGAATCTAAATGAATGCATTTTGGCAGTTCATCCTTAAGAGACAACACTGAAGTAATATGTAAATATGTGTACATATATATATATATATATATATATACAGGGTAAAAATCCACATATATTATCTATAGCAGTGAAGTCAGTACAAGATATGCTAGGGTACCTGGAATATACTTGCAAGTAGACTATTGTCAATTTCACCATTTGCCTACTTCGAAGCTGTATTTGAAGATAACTCAAGAGATACAATGTATTCGAAGACGATATTAAATTGTCACCACTGACACCCTCAACTCTCTAGAAGTACCCTATCATCATGATTCTTCTATCTTTATCCTGCTTGTGATATCAGTATATAGCCATTTCCATGTTGAGGCCTACCGGGACCTAAATAAAGGCATTTTAACAGTTCCTACTTAAGAGACAACGTTGAAGTCATGTATGTAAAAGGTAAATATCCACACATCTTTTCGACAGCAGTGAAGTCATTACAAGATATGCAAGTGTAGCTGGAGGACACTTGCAAGTACACCATCGCCCATTGCTCCATTGGACAACATGGAAGGTGTGTTTGAAGATAACTCAAGAAATAAAATGTATACTAAGAAGATATTACATTGTCAACACTGTCTCCCTAAGCTGTCTGCAAGTCTAATATCAAGTTGTCTCTTCTATCTTTTTCCTTCTAGGGATATCAGTATTTTGCCATTTCCTATTTGAGGCCCATAGCCATCTAAAGGAATGTATTCTGTCAATTATTCTAAAGAGACAACTCTGAAATAATATATGTAAAGGTGAAAATCCACATATCTTTCCTAGAGCACCCAAGTCAGTACAAGCTATGCTAGAGTATCTGGAAGATACTTGCTAGTACACAATTGTCCATTCCTACATTGGCCACCATGTTAGGTGTATTTGAATATAACTCAAGAAATACAATGTATAAAAAGAAGATATTACATTGTCAGGTCTGACATTCTAAACTCTCTACAAGTGTCCTGTCAACTAGACTCTTCTATTTTTATCATGCTTGTGATATCAGTCTTTAACCTTTTCCCTGTTCAGGCATAAAGGAATTTAAATGAAGGAATTTTGGCAGTTCCTCCTTAAGAGACAACACTGAAATAGTAAGTAAATATATATATATATATATATAAAGGGTAAAAATCCACATATATTATCTACAGCCGTGAAGTCAGTACAAGATATGCTAGGGTACCTGGAAGATACTTGCAAGTACATTATTGTCAATTTCTCCATTGGCCTTCTTGGAAGCTGTGTTTGAAGATAACTCAAGAGATACAATGTATACTAAGACGATATTAAATTGTCACCACTGACACTCTAAACTCTCTAGAAGTATCCTATCAGCTTGCTTCTTCTATGGTTATCCTGCTTGTGATATCAGTATATAGCCATTTCCCTGTTGAGACCTATGGGGATCTAAATAAAAGCATTTTAACAGTTCCTCCTTAAGAGACAACATTGAAGTCATGCATGTAAAAGGTAAATATCCACATATCTATTCGATAGCAGTGAAGTCAATAGAAAATATGCGAGTGTAGCTGGAAGACACTTGCAAGTACACCATCGTCCATTGCTACATTGGCCAACATGGAAGGTGTGTTTGAAGATAACTCAAGAAATTCAATGTATGCTAAGAAGATATAAGATTGTCAATACTGTCTCCCTAATCTGTCTGCAAGTCTCTTATCTACTTGACTCTTCTATCTTTTTCCTTCTTGGGATATCAGTATTTTGCCATTTCCTAGTTGAGGCCCATAGCCATTTAAGGAATGTTTTTTGTCAATTCCTCTAAAGAGACAAGGGTGAAATAATATTTGTAAAGGTGAATATCCACATATCTTTTCTAGAGCAGTCAAGTCAGTACAAGCTTTGCTAGAGTATCTGGAAAACACTTGCTAGTACACAATTGTCCATTCCTCCATTGGCTAACATGGAAGGTCTTTTTGAAGATAACTCAAGAAATACAATGTATAATAAGAAGAAATTACATTGTCAGCCCTGACACTCTAAACTCTCTACAAGTGTCCTGTCATCTTTACTCTTCTACCTTTATCCTGCTTGTGATTTCAGTACTTAGCCTTTTCCCTGTTCAGGCATATAGGAATCTAAATGAAGGCATTTTGGCAGTTCCTCCTTAAGAGACAACACTGAAGTAATATAAATACATACATACATACATATGTATATATATGTATGTATATATATATATATACATATATATATATATATATATATATAAAGGGTAAAAATTCACATATATTATCTACAGCATTGAAGTCAGTACAAGATATCCTAGGGTACCTGGAATATACTTGCAAGTAGACTATTGTCTATTTCACCATTTGTCTACTTCGAAGCTGTATTTGAAGATAACTCAAGAGATACAATGTATTCTAAGACGATATTAAATTGTCACCACTGACACCCTAAACTCTATAGAAGTACCCTATCATCTTGATTCTTCTATCTTTATCCTGCTTTTGATATCAGCATATAGCCATTTCCATCTTGAGGCCTATTGGGATCTAAATAAAGGCATTTTAACACTTCCTACTTAAGAGACAACATTGAAGTCATGTATGTAAAAGATAAATATCCACATATCTTTTCGACAGCAGTGAAGTCAATACAAGATATGCGAGTGTAGCTGGAGGACACTTGCAAGTACACCATCGTCCATTGCTCCATTGGCCAACATGGAAGGTGTGTTTGAAGATAACTCAAGAAATACAATGTATACTAAGGAGATATTACATTGTCAACACTGTCTCCCTAAGCTGTCTGCAAGTCTCATATCAACTTGACTCTTCTATCTTTTTCCTTCTTGGGATCTAAGTATTTTGCCATTTCTTATTTGAGGCCCATAGCCATCAAAAGGAATGTTTTTTTGTCAATTCCTCTAAAGAGACAATTGTGAAATAATATATGTAAAGGTGAAAATCCACATATCTTTTCTAGAGCAGTCAAGTCAGTACAAGCTATGCTAGAGTATCTGGAAGATACTTGCTAGTACACAATCGTCCATTCCTCAATTTGCCAACATGGAAGGTGTATTTGAAGATAACTCAAGAAATACAATGTATACTAAGAAAATATTACATTGTCAACACTGTCTCCCTAAGCTGTCTGCAAGTCTCATATCAACTTGACTCTTCTATCTTTTTCCTTCTTGGCATATCAGTATTTTGCCATTTCCTAGTTGAGGCCCATAACCATCTAAAGGAATGTTTTTTGTCAATTCCTCTAAAGAGACAAAAGTGAAATAATATATGTAAAAGTGAAAATCCACATAAGTTTTCTAGAGCAGTCAAGTCAGTACAAGCTATGCTAGCGTATCTGGAAGATACTTGCAAGTACATTATTGTCAATTTCTCAATTGGCCTTCTTGGAAGCTGTATTTGAAGATAACCCAAGAGATAAAATGTATACTAAGACGATATTAAATTGTCACCATTGACACCCTAAACTCTCTAGAAGTATCCTATCAGCTTCATTCTTCTACCTTTCTCCTGCTTGTGATATCAGTATGTAGCCATTTCCCTGTTGAGGCCTATGGTGATCTAAATAAAGGCATTTTAACAGATATTATTTAAGAGGGAACATTTACGTCATGTATGTAAAAGGTAAATATCCACACATCTTTTCGAAACCTGTGAAGTAAATACAAGATATGCGAGTATAGCAGGAAGACCCTTGCACATACACCATTGTCCATTGCTCCATTGGATAACATGGAAGGTGTATTTCAAGATACCTCAAGAAATACAATGTATACTAGGAAGATATTACATTGGCAACACTGTCTCCCTAAGCTGTCTGCAAGTCTCATAACAACTTGACTCTTCCATCTTTTTCCTGCTTGTCATATCAGTATTTTGCCTTTTCCTACTTCAGGCACATAGCCATCCAAAGAAATGGTGTTTGTCAATTCCTCTAAGGAGACAACAGTGAAATAATATATGTAAAGGGTGAAAATCCACATATCTTTTCTAGAGCAGTCAAGTCAGTACAAGCTATTTTAGAGAATCTGGAAGATACTTGCTAGTACACAATTGTACATTCCTCCATTGGCCAACATGGAAGGTGTATTTGAAGATAACTCAAGAAATACAATGTATAATAAGAAGCTATTACATTGTCTGCCTTGACACTGTAAACTCTCTACAAGTGTCCTGTCATCTTGACTCTTCTACCTTTATCCTGCTTGTGATATCAGTACTTAGCCTTTCCCTGTTCAAGCCTATAGGAGTCTAAATGAAGGCATTTTGGCAGTTCCTCCTTAAGAGACAACACTGAAGCAATATGCAAATATATATATATATATATATATATATATATATATATATATATATATATATATATATATCCAAGGTTAAAATAGATATATATTATCTACAGTAGTGAAGTCAGTACAAGATATGAAGATATGCTAGGGTACCTGGAATATACTTGAAAGTAGACTATTTTCAATTTCACCATTTGCCTACTTCGAAGCTGTATTTGAAGATAACTCAAGAGATACAATGTATTCTAAGACGATATTAAATTGTCACCACTGACACCCTAAACTCTCTAGAAGTATCCTATCAGCTTGATTCTTCTATCTTTATATTGCTTGTGATATCAGAATGTAGCCATTTCCCTGGTGAGTACTACGGGGATCTAAATAAAGGCATTTTAACAGTTACTATTTAAGAGACAACATTTACGTCATGTATGGAAAAGTAAATATCCACATATCTTTTCCACAGCAGTGAAGTCAATACAAGATATGCGAGTGTAGCTGGAATACACTTGCAAGTACACTATCGTTCATTGCTCCCTTGGCGCACATGGAAGGTGTATTTGAAGATAACTCAAGAAATACAATGTGTGCTAAGAAGATATTACATTGTCAACACTGTCTCCCAAAGCTGTCTGCAAATCTCATATCATCGTCACTATTCCATGTTTTTCCTGCTTGTCATACCAGTATTTTGTCTTTTCCTAGTTGAGGCCTATAGTCATTCAAAGAAATGGTGTTTGTGAATTCCTTTAAGGAGACAACTGTGAAATAATACATGTAAAGGGTGAAAATCCACATATCTTTTCTAGAGCAGTCAAGTCAGTGCAAGGTATGCTAGAGAATCTGGAAGATACTTGCTAGTACACAATTGTACATTCATCCATTGGCCAACATGGAAAGTGTATTTGAAGATAACTCAAGAAATACAATGTATAATAAGAAGATATTACATTGTCAGCCCTGACACTCTAAACTCTCTACAAGTGTCCTGTCATCTTGACTCTTCTACCTTTATCCTGCTTATGATATCTCTATTGAGGCTTTCCCGTATTCAGGCATATAGGAATCTAAATGAAGGCATTTTTGCAGTTCGTCATTAAGAGATAAAACTGAAGTAATATGTACATATATATGTAAATATATAAATCCACATATATTATCTAAAGCAGTAAAGGCAGCAGAAGCTATGCTAGGGTACCTGGAGGATACTTGCAAGTACATTATTGTCAATTTATCCATTAGCCTTCTTGGAAGCTGTATTTGAAGATAACTCAAGAGATAATATGTATACTGAGACGATATTAAATTGTCACCACTGACACTCTAAACTCTATTGAAGTATCCTAACAGCTTGATTCTTCTATCTTTATGTTGCTTGTGTTATCAGTATGTAGCAATTTCCCTATTTAGGACTCTGCGGATCTAAATAAAGGCATTTTATCAGTTACTATTTAAGAGACAACATTCACGTCTTGTATGTAAAAGGTAAATATCCACATATCTTTTCCACAGCAGTGAAGTCAATACAAGATATGCGAGTGTAGCTGGAAGACACTTGCAAGTACACCATCGTTCATTGCTCCATTGGCCAATATGGAAGGTGTATTTGAAGATAACTCAAGAAATACAATGTATATTAAGAAGATATTACATTGTCGACACTGTCTCCTTAAGCTGTGTGCAAGTCTCATATCAACTTGACTCTTACATCTTTTTCCTGCTTGTCATAACAGTATTTTCCCTTTTCCTAGATGAGAGCTATAGCCATCCAAAGAAATGGTGTTTGTCTATTCCTCTAAGGAGTCAACTGTGAAATAATACATGTAAAGTGTGAAAATCCACATATCTTTTCTAGAGCAGTCAAGTCAGTACAAGCTATGCTAGAGAATCTGGAAGATAGGTGCTAGTACACAATTGTCCATTCCTCCATTGGCCAACATGGAAGGTGTTTTTGAAGATAACTCAAGAAATACAATGTATAATAAGAAGGTATTACATTGTCAGCCCTGAAACTCTAAACTCTCTACAAGTGTCCTGTCATCTTGACTCTTCTACTTTTATGCTGCTTGTGATATCTGTATTTTGCCTTTTCCTGGTTCATGCATTTAGGAATCTAAATGAAGGCATTTTGGCAGTTTCTCCTTAAGAGAAAAACCTGAAGTAATATGTAAATATATATAAATATGTATATATATATATATATATGTGTGTGTGTGTGTAAATATATATAATATATATATATATATGTAAGGTGTTTTTGAAGATAACTCAAGAAATACAATATATACTAAGAAGATATTACATTGTCAACACTGTCTCCCTAAGCTGCCTGTAAGTCTCATATCAACTAGACTGTTCTATCTTTTTCTTTCTTGGGATATCAGTATTTCGCCTTTTCCTAGGTGAGGCCCATAGCCATATAAAGGTATGTTTTTTGTCAATTCCTCTAAAGAGACAACTGTGAAATAATATATGTAAAGGTGAAAATCCACATATCTTTTCTAGAGCAGTCAAGTCCGTACAAGCTATGCTAGAGTATCTGGAAGATACTTGCTAGTACACAATTGTCCATTCCTCCATTGGCCAATATGGAATGTGTATTTGAAGATAACTCAAGAAATACAATGTATAATAAGAAGATATTACATTGTGAACACTCTCTCCCTAAGCTGTCTGGAAGTCTCATAACAAATTGACTCTTCCATCTTTTTCCTGCTTGTTATATCAGTATTTTGCCTTTTCCTAGTTGAGGCCTATAGCCATCCAAAGAAATGGTGTTTGTCAATTCCTCTAAGGACACAACTGTGAAATGATATATGTAAAGGATGAAAATCCACCAGATCTTTTCTGGAGCAGTCAAGTCAGTACAATCTATGCTAGAGAATCTGGAAAATACTTGCTGGTACACAACTGTACATTCCTCCATTGGCCAACAGGGAAGGTGTATTTGAAGATAACTCAAGAAATACAATGTATAATAAGAAGATATTACATTGTCAGCCCTGACACTCTAAACTCTCTACAAGTGTCCTGTCATCTTGTCTCTTCTACTTTTATCCTGCTTGTGATATCAGTACTTAGCCTTTTCCCTGTTCAGGCATATAGGAATCTAAATGAAGGCATTTTGGCAGTTCCTCCTTAAGAGACAACACTGAAGTAATATATAAATATATATATATATAAAGGGAAAAATCCACGTATATTATCTACAGCAGTGAAGGAAGCACAAGCTATGCTAGGGTACCTGGAGGATACTTGCAAGTACATTACTATCAAATTCTCCATTTTCCTTCTTGGAAGCTGTATTTGAAGATAACTCAAGAGATACAATGTATACTAAGACGATATAGAATTGTTACCATTGACACCCTAAACTCCCTAGAAGTATCCTATCAGCTTGATTATTCTATCTTTATCCTGCTTGTGATATCAGTATGTAGCCATTTCCCTGTTGAGGCCTATGGGGATCTAAATAAAGTCATTTCATCAGTTCCTATTTAACAGACAACATTGAAGTCATGTATGTGAAAGGTAAATATGCACATATCTTTTCGAGAGCAGTGAAGTCAATACAAGATATGCGAGTGTAGCTGGAAGACACTTGCAAGTACACCATCGTCCTTTGCTCCATTAGCCAACATGGAAGGTGTATTTGAAGATAACTCAGGAAATACAATGTATATTAAGAAGATATTACATTGTCAACATTGTCTCCCTAAGCTGTCTGCAAGTCTCATATAAACTTGACTCTTCTGTCTTTTTCCTGCTTCTCCTATCAGTATTTTTCCTTTTCCTATTTGACACCTATAGCCATTCAAAGAAATGGTGTTGGTCCGTTCGTGTAAGGGGACAACTGTGCAATAATATATCTAAAGGGTGAAAATAAACATACCTTTTCTAGAGCAGTCAAGTCAGTACAAGGTATCCTAGAGTATCTGGAAGATACTTGCTAAGACACAATTGTCCATTCCTCCATTGGCCAACATGGAAGGTGTATTTGAAGATAACTCAAGAAATGCAATGTATAATAAGAAGATATTACGTTGTCAGCCCTGACATTCTAAACTCTCTACAAGTGACCTGTCAACTTTACTCTTCTACATTTATCCTGCTTGTGATATCAGTATTTAGCCTTTTCCCTGTGCAGGCATTTTGAAATCTAAATGAAGGGATTTTGGCGGTTCCTCCTTAAGAGACAAAATTGAAGTAATATTTAAATATATATATATATGTAAATATATAGGTAAATATATATATATGTTTATATATATATATTTATAAAGGGTAAAAATCCACATATATTTTCTACAGCAGTGAAGGCAGCAAAAGCTATGCCAGGGTACCTGGAAGATACTTGCAAGTACATTATTGTCTATTTCTCCATTGGCCTTCTTGGAAGATGTACACCATCGTCCGTTCCTCCATTGGCCAACATGGAAGGTGTATTTGAAGATAACTCAAGAAATACACGGTATAATAAGAAGATGTTACATTGTTAGCCCTGACACTCTAAACTCTCTACAAGTGTCCTGTCACATTGACTCTTGTATCTTTGTCCCGCTTGTGATATCAGTATTTAGCCTTTTCCCTGTTCAGGCGTATAGGAATCTAAATGTAGGCATTTTGGCAGTAACTCCTTAAGAGACAACACTGAAGTAATAAATAAATAAATAAATATATATATACATATATATATGTAAAAATCCACATATATTACCTAAAACTGTGAAGTCAGTACAAGATATCCTAGGGTACCTGGAATATACTTGCAAGTAGAGTATTGTCAATTTCACCATTTGTCTACTTCGAAGCTGTATTTGAACATAACTCAAGAGATACAATGTATTCTAAGACGATATTCAATTGTCACCACTGACACCCTAAACTCTCTAGAAGTACCCTATCATCTCGATTCTTCTATCTTTATCCTGCTTGTGATAGCAGTATATAGCCATTTCCATGTTGAGGCCTATGGGGATCTAAATAAAGGCATTTTAACAGTTCCTACTTAAGAGACAACATTGAAGTCATGTATGTAAAAGATAAATATCCACACATCTTTTCCACAGCAGTGAAGTCAATACAACATATGCGAGTGTAGCTGGAGGACACTTGCAAGTACACCATCGTCCATTGCTCCATTTGCTAACACGGAAGGTGTGTTTGAAGATAACTGAAGAAACACAATGTATACTAAGAAGATATTACATAGTCAACACCGTCTCCCTAAGCTGTCTGCAAGTCTCATAACAACTTGACTCTTCTGTCTTTTTCCTGCTTCTCCTATCAGTATTTTTCCTTTTCCTATTTGACACCTATAGCCATTCAAAGAAATGGTGTTGGTCCGTTCGTGTAAGGGGACAACTGTGCAATAACATATCTAAAGGGTGAAAATAAACATAACTTTTCTAGAGCAGTCAAGTCAGTACAAGGTATCCTAGAGTATCTGGAAGATACTTGCTAAGACACAATTGTCCATTCCTCCATTGGCCAACATGGAAGGTGTATTTGAAGATAACTCAAGAAATGCAGTGTATAATAAGAAGATATTACGTTGTCAGCCCTGACATTCTAAACTTTCCACAAGTGACCTGTCAACTTTACTCTTCTACCTTTATCCTGCTTGTGATATCAGTATTTAGCCTTTTCCCTGTGCAGGCATTTTGGAATCCAAATGAAGGGATTTTGGCGGTTCCTCCTTAAGAGACAAAATTGAAGTAATATATATATATATATATATATATATATATATATATATATATATATATATATATATATATATATATGTAAATATATATATAGGTAAATATATATATATTTATATATATATATATATTTATAAAGGGTAAAAATCCACATATATTTTCTACAGCAGTGAAGGCAGCAAAATCTATGCCAGGGTACCTGGAAGATACTTGCAAGTACATTATTGTCTATTTCTCCATTGGCCTTCTTGGAAGATGTACACCATCGTCCATTCCTCCATTGGCCAACATGGAAGGTGTATTTGAAGATAACACAAGAAATACAATGTATACTAAGAAAATATCACATTGTCAACACTGTCTCCACAAGCTGTCTGCAAATCTCATATCAACTTGACTCTTCTATTTTTTTCCCGCTTCTCATACAAGTATTTTGCCTTTTTGTAGGTGAGACCTATAACCATCCAAAGGAATGGTGTTTGTCAATTCCTCCAAGGAGACAACGGCGAAAAAATATATATAAAGGGTGAAAATCCACACATCTTTTCTAGAGCAGTCATATTCAGTACAAGCTTTGCTAGAGTATCTGAATGATACTTTCTAGTACACAATTGTCCATTCCTCCAGTGGCCAAAATGGTAGTTGTTTTTGGAGATAACTCAAGAGATACAATGTATACTAAGACGATATTAAAATGTCACCACTGACACCCTAAACTCTCTAGAAGTATCATATCAGCTTGATTCTTCTATCTTTATCCTGCTTGTGTTATCAGGATATAGCCATTTCCCTGTTGAGGCCTATGGGGTCCTAAATAAAGGTATTTTAACAGTTGCTATTTAAGAGAGAACATTGAAGTCATGTGTGTAAAAGGTAAATATCCACATATCTTTCCGACAGCAGTGAAGTCAATACAAGATATGCGAGTGTAGCTGGAAGACACTTGAAAGTACACCATCGTCCATTTCTCCATTGGCCAACATGGAAGGTGTATTTCAAGATAACTCAGGAAATACAATGTATAATAAGAAGATATTACATTGTCAGCCCTGACTCTCTAAACTGTCTACAAGTGTCCTGTGAACTTTACTCTTCTACATTTATCCTGCTTGTGATATCAGTATTTAGCCTTTTCCCTATTCAGGCATACAGGAATCTGAATAAAGGCATTTTGGCAGTTCCTCTTTAAGAGATGAAATTGAAGTAATATGTAAATATATGTGTATATATATATATATATATATATGTAAATATATATATATATATATTTATAAAGGGTAAAATTCCACATATATTATCCACAGAAGTGAAGGTAGCACAAGCTATGCTAGGGTACCTGGAAGATACTTGGAAGTACATTATTGTCAATTTCTCAATTGGCCTTCTTGTAATCTGCATTTGAAGATAACTCAAGAGATACAGCGTATACTATGACGATAATAAATTGTCACCATTGACACCCTAAACTCTCCTGAAGTATCCTATCAGCTTGATTCTTCTATCATTATCCTGTTTGTGATATCATGATATAGCCATTTCCCTGCTTAGGCGTATGGGGATCTAAATAAAGGCATTTTAACAGTTCCTATTTAAGAGACCACATTGAATTCATGTATATAAAAGGTAAATATCCACATATCTTTTCGACAGCAGTGAAGTCAAAACAAGATATGCGAGTGTAGGTGGAAGACACTTGCAAGTACACCATCGTCCATTCCTCTATTGCCCAACATGGAAGGTGTATTTGAAGATAACTCAAGACATACAATGTATACTAAGAAGATATTACATTGTCAACACTTTGTCCTTAAGCTGTCTGCAAGTCTCATATCAACTTGACTCTTCTATCTTTTTCCTGCTTGTGATATCAGTATTTAGCCTTTTCCCTGTCGAGGCCTATAGAAATCCAAAGAAACGCATTTTGGCACTTCCCCTACACAGACAACTCTGAAGTAATGTATTTAAATGCTAAAATCCGTATAACTTATCCATAACTGAGAAGTCAGTACAAGCTGTGCTAGAGTACCTGGAACATAATTGCAAGTAAACAATTATCCCTTCTTCCCTTGACCAAACTGGTAAGTATATATGAAGATGAGTCAGGAAATACATTGGATACTAAGTTGATATTAAATTGTCAGCACTGACTCCATAAATTCTCTACAAGTGTCCTATCAAGTTGACTCTTCTCTCTTTATTCTGCTTAGAATATCAGTATTTAGCCTTTTTCCTATTCAGGCTTATAGGAATCTAAATGAAGGCATTATGGCAGTTCCTCCTTAAGAGAAAACACTGAGGTATTATGTAAATATATATAAATGTATATATATATATATATGCATATATATATATATATATATATATATGTATATGAAAAGGGTAAAAAACCACATATATTACCTACAGCAGTGAAGTCAGTAAAAGCTATTCAAGTGTACCTGGAAGACACTTGCAAGTACACTACGGTCAATTTCTCCATTGGCCTACTTGGAAGGTGTATTTGAAGATAACTCAAGAGATACAACGCATACTAAGACGATATTAAATTGTCACCATTGAGACCCTAAACTCTCTAGAAGTATCATATCAGCTTCATTCTTCTATTGTTATTCTGCTTGTTATATCACTATGTAGCCATTTCCCTGTTGAGGCCTATGGGGATCTAAAAAAAGACATTTTAACAGTTCCTATTTAAGAGACAACATTGAAGTCATGTATGTGAAAGGTAATTATCCACATATCTTTTTGACAGCAGTGAAGTCAATACAAGAAATGCGAGTGTAGCTGGAAGACACTTGCAAGTACACCATCGTCCATTGCTCCATTGGCCAACATGGAAAGTGTATTTGAAGACAACTTAAGAAATACAATGTATACTAAGAAGATATTACATTGTCAACACTGTCTCCCTAAGCTGTCTGCAAGTCTCATATCAACTTGACTCTTCTGTCTTTTTCCTGCTTGTCATATAAGTATTTTGCCTTTTCCTAGTTGAGACCTATAGCCATCCAAAGAAATGGTTTTTGTCAATTCATCTAAGGAGACAACTGTGAAATAATATATGTAAAGGGTTGAAAATCCACATCTGTTTTCTAGAGCAGTCAAGTCAGTACAAGCTATGCTAGAGTATCTGGAATATAGTTGCTAGTACAAAATAGTCCATTCCTCCATTGGCCAACATGGAAGGTGTATTTGAAGATAACTCAAGAAATACAATGTATAATAAGAAGATATTACATTGCCAGCCCTGACACTCTAAACTCTCTACAAGTGTCTTGTGAACTTTGCTCTTCTACCTTTATCCTGCTTGTGATATCAGTATTTAGCCTTTTCCCTATTCAGGCATACAGGAATCTGAATAAAGGCATTTTGGCAGTTCCTCTTTAAGAGATGAAATTGAAGTAATATGTAAATATATATATATATATATATATATATATATATATATATGTAAATATATTTATATATTTATAAAGGGTAAAATTCCACATATATTATCCACAGAAGTGAAGGCAGCACAAGCTATGCTAGGGTACCTGGAAGGTACTTGCAAGTACATTATTGTCAATTTCTCAATTGGCCTTCTTGGAAGCTGTATTTGAAGATAACTCAAGAGATACAACGTATACTAAGACGATAATAAATTGTCACCAGTGACCCCCTAAACTTTCCTGAAGTATCCTATCAGCTTGATTCTTCTATCTTTATCCTGTTTGTGATATCATGATATAGCCATTTCCCTGCTTAGGCGCATGCGGATCTAAATAAAGGCATTTTAACAGTTCCTATTTAAGAGACCACATTGAATTCATGTATATAAAAGGTAAATATCCACATATCTTTTCGACAGCAGTGAAGTCAATACAAGATATGCGAGTGTAGCTGGAAGACACTTGCAAGTATACCATCGCTATTACTCCATTGACCAACATGGATCGTGTATTTGAAAATAACTTAGGAAATACAATGTACACTTAGAAGATATTACATTGTCAACACTGTCTCCCTACGCTGTCTGAAAGTCTCATATCAACTTGAATCTTCTATATTTTTCCTCCTTTTGATATCAGTATTTTTCCTTTTCCTAGGTGAGGCCCATAGGCATCTAAAGAAATATTTTTTGTCAATTCCTCTAAAGAGACAACTGGGAAATAATATATGTAAAGGTGAAAATCCACATATTTTTTCTAGAGCAGTCAAGTCAGTACAGGCTATGCTAGAGTATCTGTAAGATACTTGCTACTACACAATTGTCCATTCATCCACTGGCCAACAAGGAAAGGTGTATTTGAAGACAACTCGAGAAATACAATGTATAATAAGAAGATGTTACATTGTCAGCCCTGACACTCTAAACTCTCTAGAAGTTTCCTGTCAAATTGACTCTACTACCATTATCCTTCTTGTGATATCAGTATTTAGCCTTTTCCCTGTTCAGGCATATAGGAATCTAAACGAAGGCATTTTGACAGTTAATCCTTAAGAGACAAAATTGAAGTAATATGTAAATATATATGTATATATATGTAAATATATATATATGTAAATATATATGTAAATATATATATATGTAAATATATATGTAAATATATATATGTAAATGTATATAAGTAAATATATATGTAAATATATATTTATATATATATATATATTTCTAAAGGTTAATAATCCACATATATTATCTACAGCAGTGTTGGCAGTACAAGCTATGCTAGGGTACCTGGAAGATACTTGCAAGTACATTATTGTCAATTTCTCCACTGGCCTTCTTGGAAGTTGTATTTGAAGATAACTAAAGAGATACAATGTATAATAAGACGATATTGAATTGTAACCGTTGACACACTAAACTCTCTAGAAGTATTCTATCAGCTTGATTCTTCTATCTTTATCCTGCCTCTGATATCAGTATGTAGCCATTTCCCTGTTGAGGCCTATGGGGATCTAAATAAAGGCATTTTAACAGTTATTATTTAAGAGACAGCATTGACGTCATGTATGTAAAAGGTATATATCCACATATCTTTTCGACAGCAGTGAAGTCAATACAAGATATGCGAGTGTAGCTGGAAGGCACTTGCAAGTACACCATCGTTCATTGCTCCATTGGCCAACATGTAAGGTGTATTTGAAGATAACTGAAGAAATACAATGTATACTAAGAAGATCTTACACTGTCAACACTGTGTCCCTAAGCTGTCTGAAAGTCTCATATCACCTTGACTCTTCTATCTTTTCCCTGCTTGTCATATCAGTATTTTGCCTTTTCCTCGTTGAGACCTATAGCCCTCCAAATAAATGGTGTTTGTTAATTCCTCTAAGGAGACAACTGTGAAATAATATATGTAAAGGGTGAAAATCCACATATGTTTTCTAGAGCAGTCAAGTCAGTACAAGCTATGCTAGAGTATCTGGAATACAGTTGCTAGTACACAATTGTGAATTCCTCCATTGGCTAACATGGAAGTTGTTTCTGGAGATAACTCAAGAGATACAATGTATACTAAGACGATATTTAATTATCACCACTGACACCATAAACTCTCTAGAAGTATCATGTCAGCTTGATTCTTCTATCTTTATCCTCCTTGTGATATCAGTATTTATCCTTTTCCCTGTTCAGGTGTATAGGAATCTAAAAGAAGGCATTTTGGCAGTTCCTCCTTAAGAGACAAAACTGAAGTAATATGTAAATAAAAAAATATATATGTGAATATATATATATATATATATATATGTAGATACATGTGTATATTATATGTATATATAATGTATATATATATATATGTATATATATATATATATATACATTTATAAAGGGCAAAAATGCACATATATTATCTACCGCAGTGAAGGTAGCACAAGCTATACCAGGGTACCTGGAAGATACTTGCAAGTACATTATTGTCAATTTCTCCATTGGCCTTCTTGGAAACTGTATTTGAAGATAACTCAAGAGATACAATGTATACTAAGACGATATTAAATTGTCACCATTCACATATTAAACTCTCTAGAAGTATCCTATCAGCTTGATTCTTCTATCATTATCCTGCTTGTGATATCAGTATGTAGCCATTTCCCTGTTGAGGCCTATGGGGATCTAAATAAACTCACTGAAACAGTTACTATTTAAGCGACAACATTGACGTCATGTATGTAAAAGGTAAATATCCCCATATCTTTTCGATAGCAGTGAAATCAATACAAGAAATTCGAGTGTAGCTGGAAGACACTTGCAAGTACACCATCGTCCATTGCTCCATTGACCAACATGGAAAGAGTATTTGAAGATAACTCAAGAAATACAATGTATACTAAGAAGATATTACATTGTCAAGACTGTCTTCCTAACCTGTCTGCAAGTCTCATATCAAATTGACTCTTCTATCTTTTCCCTGCTTGTCATATCAGTATTTTGCCTTTTCCTAGTTGAGACCTATAGCCATCCAAAAAAACGGTGTTTGTCAAATCCTTTAAGGAGACTACTGTGAAATACTACATGTAAAGGGTGAAAATCCACATATCTTTTCTAGAGCAGTCAAGTCAGTACAAGCTATGCTAGAGTATCTGGAATATAGTTGCTAGTACACAATTGCCCATTTCTCCATTGGCCAACATGGAAGGTGTATTTGAAGATAACTCAAGAAATACAATGTATAATAAGAAGATGTTACATTGTCAGCCCTGACACTCTAAACTCTCTAGAAGTGTCCTATCAAGTTGACTCTTCTCTCTTTATCCTCCTTATGATATCAGTATTAATCTTTTCCCTGTTTAGGCATATAGAAATCCAAAGAAACCCATTTTGTCACTTCCCCTAAAGAGATAACTCTGAAGTAATGTATGTAAAAGCTAAAAATCCATATAACTTATCTACAACAGTGAAGTCAGTACAAGCTGTGCTAGACCACCGGGAACATAATTGCAAGTACACAACTCTCCCTTCCTCCCTTGACCAAAATGGGAAGTGTATATGGAGATGACTGAAGAAATACATTGGATACTAAGTAGATATTACATTGTCAGCACTGACTCCCCAAATTCTCTACAACTATACTGTCAACTTAACTCCTCTATCTTTATTCTGCTTGTGATATTAGTATTTAGCCTTTTCCCTGTTGAAGCATATAGGAATCTAAATAAAGACATATCGGCAGTTCCTTGTGATATCAGTATTTTGCCTTTTCCTAATTGAGGCCTATAGCCATCCAAAGGAATGGTGTTTGTCACTTCCTCTAAAGAGACAATTGTGAAATAATATATGTAAAGGGTGAAAATCCACATATCTTTTCTACAGCAGTGAAGTCAGTAGAAGCTATGGTAGAGTATCTGGAGGATACTTCCTAGTACAAAATTGTCCATTTCTCCATTGCCCAACATGTAAGGTGTGTTTGGAGATAACTCAAGAAATACAATGTATAACACGAAGATATTACATGGTTAGCCCTGACACCCTAAAATCTCTACAAGTGTCCTATCAAGTTGAGTCTTCTACTTTATCCTGCTGGTTTTATCAGTATTTAGCCTTTTCCGTGTTGAAGCATATAGGAATCTAAATAAAGACATTTCGGCAGTTCCTCCTTAACAGACAACACTGAAGTAAGATACGTAAATGGAGAAAATCCACATATTTTATCGAGAGCATTGAAAACAATACAAGGTATTCTAGTGTACCTTTAAGATACTTGCAAGTACACTACTGTCAGTTTCTCCGTCGGCATACTTGTAAGGTGTATTTAAGATAACTCAAGAGTTACAATGTATACTAAGAAGATATTACATTGTCCTCACTGACACCTTAAACTCTCTACAATTATCCTATCAATTTGACTCTTCGATCCTCTTCCTGCTTGTGATGTCAGTATTTAGGCTTTTTCCTGTTGAGGCCTATATAAATCCAAAGAAAAGCATTTTGGCACTTCCCCTACAGAGACAACTCTGAAGTAATGTATATAAAGGCTAAAAATCCGTATAACTTATCTATAACAGAGAAGTCAGTACAAGCTGTGCTACAGTACCTGGAACATAATTGCAAGTACACAATTGTCCCTTCCTCCCTTGAACAAACTGGTAAGTATATACGAAGATTAGTCAGGAAATACATTGGATACTAAGTAGATATTAAATTGTCAGCACTGACTACCTAAATTCTCTACAAGTGTCCTATGAAGTTGATTCTTCTATCTTTATCTTGCTTGTATATCAGTATTTAGCCTTTTTCCTGTTCAGACATATAGGAATCTAAATGAAAGCATTTTGGCAGTTCCTCCTTAAGAGACAACACGGAAGTAATATGAAAATATATATATGTATATATATATATATATATGTATATATATTTATAATATATCATATATATATATATATATGAAAAGGGTAAAAATCCACATATATTATCTACAGCAGTGAAGTCAGTACAAGATATGAAAGTATGCCTGAAGATACTTGCAAGTACACTACAGTCAATTTCTCCATTGGACAACTTGGAAGGTGTATGTCAAGATAACTCAGGAGTTACAATGTATACTAAGAAGATATTAAATTGTCACCACTGACACCCTAAACTCTCTACAAGTATCTTATCAACTTGTCTCTTCTATTTTTATCCAGCCTGTGATTTCAGTATGTAGCCATTTTCCTGTTGAGGCCTATGGGGATCTAAATAAACGCATTTTAACAGTTCCTATTTAAGAGACAACATTGAAATCATGTATGTAAAAGGTAAAAATCCACATATGTTTTCGACAGCAGTGAAGTCAATACAAGATTTGCGAGTGTAGCTGGAAGACACTTGCAAGTACACCATCGCAATTGCTCCATTGCCCAACATGGATCGTGTGTTTGAATATAACTCTGGAAATACGATGTATACTAAGAAGATATTACATTGTCAAGACGGTCTCCCTAAGCTGTCTGCAAGTCTCATGTCAACTTGACTCTTCTATCTTCTTCCTCCTTGTGATATCAGTATTTTGCCTTTTCCTAGCTGAGGCCTATAGTCATACAAAGGAATGGTGTTTGTCACTTCCTCTAAAGAGACAAATGTGAAATAATATATGCAAAGGGTGAAAATCCACATATCTTTTCTACAGCAGTGAATTCAGTACATGCTGTGGTAGAGTATTTGGAAAATTCTTGCTAGTACAAAATTGTCCATTCCTCCATTGGCCAACATGTAAGGTGTATTTGGAGATAAGTCAAGAAATACAATGTATAATAAGAAGATATTAGATTGTCAGCCCCGACACGCTAATCTCTCTAGAAGTGTCCTATCAAGTTGACTCTTCTCTCTTTATGCTCCTTATGACATCAGTATTTAGCCTTTTCCCTGTTGAGGCCTATAGAAATCCAAAGTAACGCCTTTTGTTCCTTCCTCTAAAGAGGCAACTCTGAAGTAATGTATGTAAGGCTAAAAATCCATATAAATTATCTACAACAGTGAGGTCAGTACAACCTGTGCTAGAGTACCTGGAACATAATTGCAAGTACACAATTGTCCCTTCCTCTCTTCCCCAAAATGGTAAGTGTATATGAAGATGACTGAAGAAATACATTGGATAATAAGAAGATATTACCTTGTCAGCGCTGACTCCCTAAATTCTCTACAAGTTTCCTGTCATCTTGACTGTTCTATCTTTATCCTGCTTGGGGTATTAGTATTTAGCCTTTTTCCTGTTCAGGCATATAGGAATCTAAATGAAGGCATTTTGGCAGTTCCTCCTTAAGAGAGAACACTGAAGTAATATGTAAATATATATATATGAAAAGGGTAAAAATCCCCATATATTATCTACAGCAGTGAAGTAAGTACAAGCTGTGATAGTGTACCAGGAAGATACTTGCAAGTACACTACTGTCAGTTTCTCCATTGGCCTACTTGGAAGGTGTATTTGAAGATAACTGAAGAGATACAATATATACTAATAAGATATTAAATTGGCACCACTCACACCCTAAACTCTCTACAAGTATCCTATCAACTTGAGTCTTCTATCTTTATCCTGCTTGTGATATCAGTATGTAGCCATTTCCCAGTTGAGGCCTATGCGGATCTAAATAAAGGAAATTTACCAGTTCCTATTTAAGAGACAACATTGAAGTCAGGTATGTAAAAGTTAAAAATCCACATATCTTTTCTAAAGCAGTGAAGTCAGTACAAGCCATGCTAGAGTATCTGGAAGATACTTCCTAGTACAAAATTGTGCATTCCTCCATTGGCCAACATGGAAGGTGTATTTGGATTTAACTCAAGAAATACAATGTATAATAAGAAGATATTACATTGTCAGCCCTGACACCCTAAACTCTCTACATGTGTCCTATCAAGTTGACTCTTCTCTCTTTATCCTCCTTTTGATATCAGTATTTGGCCTTTTCCCTGTTCAGGCCTATAGAAATCCAAAGAACCGTATTTTGTCACTTCACCTAAAGAGACAATTCTGAAGTAATGTATGTAAAGGCTAAAAATCCATATAACTTATTTCCAACAGTGAAGTTAGTACAAGATGTGCTAGAGTACCTGGAACATAATTGCAAGTACACAATTGTCCCTTCCTCCCTTGAACAAAATGGGAAGTGTATATGAAGATGACTGAAGAAATACATTGGATACTAAGTGGATATTACTTTGTCAGCACTGACTCCCTAAATTCTCTACAAGTGTCCTGTCAACTTATCTCTTCGATCTTTATTCTGCTTGTGATATCTGTATTTAGCCTTTTCCTGTTCACTCATATAGGAATCTACATGAAGGCATTTTGGCAGTTCCTCCTTAAGAAACAACAATGAAGTTATATGTGTGTGTGTGTGTATATATATATATATATATATATATATATATATATATATATATATATATATATATATATATATATATATATATATATGAAATGGGTAAAAATCCACATATCTTTTTGATAGCAGTGAAGTCAATACAAGTAATGCTAGAGTATCTGGAAGATACTTGCTAGTACAAAATTGTCCATTCCTCCATTGGCCAACATGGAAGGTGTATTTGGAGATAACTCAAGAAATACAATGTATAATAAGAAGATATTACATTGTCAGCCCTGACACCCTAAACTCTCTACAAGTGTCCTATTAAGTTGACTCTTCTATTTTATCCTGCTTCTGATATCTGTATTTAGCCTTTTCACTCTTAAAGCATATAGGAATCTAAATAAAGACATATCGGCAGTTCCTCCTTAACAGTCAATACTGAAGTAAATAACGTAAACGGAGAGAATCCACATATTTAATGGACAGCATTGAAAAGAATCCAAGGTATTATAGTGTACCTAGAAGATACTTGCAAGTACACTACTGTCAGTTTCTCGGTTGGCCTACTTGGAACGTGTATTTTAAGATAACTCAAGAGAAGATGGAGACAAGGGAAGGGAGGGATGACAGAAGAGAGGACAGTTTGGAGATAGGGAAAATTAGATTGCTTGGGGAATTGGGGTGAGGCGAGGGCAGAAAAGGGGAGAAAATTTGTAACCCAAAAATTTGGGAAAAAGAATGGAAAAAGCTAAATAAATAAATAAATAAATAAATAATAAATACATAAATAAATTAATTAATTAAAAAATATATAAAATATAACTCAAGAGATACAATGTATACTAAGAAGATATTACATTGTCATCACTGACACCTTAAACTCTCTGCAACTATCCTATCAATTTGACTCTTCGATCTTCTTCCTGCTTGTGATATCAGTATTTAGCCTTTTCCTTGTTGAGGACTATAGAAATCCAAAGAAGCGCATTTTGGCACTTCCCCTACAGAGACAACTCTGAAGTAATGTATGTAAAGGCTAAAAATCCATATAACTTATCTACAACAGTGAAGTCAGTACAAGCTGTGCTAGAGGACCTGGAACATAATTGCAAGTACACAATTGTCCCTTACTCTCTAGACGAAAATGGTAAGTGTATATGAAGATGACTGAAGAAATACATTGGATAATAACTACATATTACCTTGTCGGCACTGACTCCCTAAATTCTCTACAAGTGTCCTGTCAACTTTACTCTTCTATCGTTATCCTGCTTGTGATATCTGTATTTAGCCTTACCCTGTTCAGGTATATAGGAATCTAAATGAAGGCATTTTGGCAGTTCCTCCTTAAGAGACCACACTGAAGTAATATGTAAATATATATATATATATATATATATATATATATATATATATATATATATATATATATGAATTATATGAAAAGGGTAAAAATCCACATATATTATCTACAGCAGTGAAGTCAGTACAAGTTATGCAAGTGTACCTGGAAGATACTTGCAAGTGAACTACTGTCAATTTCTCCCTTGGCCTACTTGGTAGGTATATTGGAAGATAACTTATGAGACACAATGTATACTAAAAAGATACTAAATTGTCACCACTGACACCCTAAACTCTCTACAAGTGTCCTATCAACTTAACCCTTATATTTTTCTCCTGCTTGTGATATCTGTATGTAGCCATTTCCCTCTTTAGACCTATGGGGATCTAAATAAAGGCATTTTAACAGTTCCTACTTAAGAGACAACATTGACATCATGTATGTAAAAGGTAAAAATCCACACATCTTTTCGACAGCAGTGAAGTCAATACAAGATATGCGAGTGTAGCTGGAAGACACTTGCAAGTACACCATCGCTATTGCACCATTGGCCAACATGGATCGTGTATTTGAAGATAACTCTGGAAATACAATATATACTAAGAAGGTTTTACATTGTCAACATTGTCTCCCTAAGCTGTCTGCATGTCTCATTTCAAATTGACTCTTCTATCTTTTTCCTGCTTGTGATATCAGTATTTTTCCTTTTCCTGGTTGAGACCTGTAGCCATCCATAGGAATGGTGTTTATCACTTCCTCTAAAGAGACAACTGTGAAACAATATATGTAAAGGGTGAAAATTCACAAATATGTTTTACAGCAGTGAAGTCAGTACAAGCTATGCTACAGTATATGGAAGATACTTGCTAGTACACAATTGTCCATTCCTCCATTGGCCCACATCGAAGGTGTATTTGGAGATAACTTAAAAAATACAATGTATAATAAGAAGATATTACATTTTCAGCCCTGACACCCTAAACTCTCTACAATTGTCCTATCAAGTTGACTCTTCTATCTTTATCCTGCTTGTGATATCACTATTTAGCCTTTTACATGTTGAAGCATATAGGAATCCAAGTAAAGGCATTTCGGGAGTTCCTCCTTAAGAGACAACACTGAAGTAAGGAACGCAAACGGAGAAAATCCACATATTTTATCGAGAGCAGTGAAAACAATACAAGGTATTCTAGTGTACCTGGACGATACTTGCAAGTATACTACTGTCAGTTTCTCCGTTGACCTACTTGGAAGGTGTATTTGAAGATAACTCAAGAGATACAA
Source organism: Bettongia penicillata ogilbyi (assembly GCA_023548195.1). NCBI lineage: Eukaryota > Metazoa > Chordata > Mammalia > Diprotodontia > Potoroidae > Bettongia > Bettongia penicillata. Next base: position 65,236 of record JAJHZJ010001074.1, read on the forward strand.
TGTATACTAAGAAGATATTGCATTGTCATCACTGACACCTTATTCTCTCTAGAAGTATCCTATGAATTTGACTTTTCGATCATCTTCGTGTTTGTGATATCACTATTTAGCCTTTTCCCTGTTGAGGACTATAGAAATCCAAGGAATCGAATTTTGGCACTTCCCTTACAGAGACACCTCTGAAGTGATGTATATAAAGGCTAAAAAGCCGTATAACATATCTATAACAGTGAAGTCAGTACAAGCTGTGCTAGAGTACCTGGAACATAATTGCAAGTACATATTTGATCCTTCCTCCCTTGACCAAACTGGTAAGTGTATATGAAGGTGACTCAGGGAATACATTGGATACTAAGTAGATATTAAATGGTTAGCACTGACTCCCTAAATTCTCTACAAGTGTCCTATCAAGTTGACTCTTCTATCTTTATCCTGCTTGCGGTATCAGTATTTAGCCTTTTTCATGTTCAGGCATATACGAATCCAAATGAAGGCATTTTGGCAGTTCCTCCTTAAGAGACAACACTGAAGCAATATGTAAATGTATACATATATATATAATGTATAATATATATATATATATATAATATATATATATATATGAAAAGGGTAAAAATCCCCATATATTATCTACAGCAGTAAAGTCAGTACAAGCTATGCAAGTGTAACTGGAAGATACTTGCAAATACACTACTGTCAATTTCTCCATTGCCCTACTTGGAAGGTGTATTTGAAGATAGCTCAAGAGATACAATGTATACTAAGAGGATATTAAATTGTCACCACTGACACCCTAAACTCTCTACAAGTATCCTATCAACTTGACTCGTCTTTTTTTATCCTGCTTGTGATAACTGTATGTAGCCATTTCCCTGTTGAGGCCTATGGGGATATAAATAAAGGCATTTTAACAGTTCATATTTAAGAGACAACATTGAAATCATGTATATAAAAGGTAAAAATCCACATATATTTCGACAGCAGTGACGTGAATACAAGATATGCCAGTGTAGCTGGAAGACGCTTGAAAGTATACCATCGCTATTACTCCATTGACCAACATGGATCATGTATTTGAAGATAACTCTGGAAAAACAATGCATACTAAGAAGATATTACATTGTCAACACTGTCTCTCTAAGCTATCTGCAAGTCTCATAGAAACTTGACTCTTCTATCTTGTTCCTCCTTGTGATATCAGTATTTTGCCTTTTCCTAGTTGAGGCCTATAGTCATCCAAAGGAATGGTGTTTGTCACTTCCTCTAAAGAAACAACTGTGAAATAATATACGTAAAGGTTGAAAATCCACATATCTTTTCTACAGCAGAGAAGTTAGTGCAAGCTATGCTAGAGTATCTGGAAGATACTAGCTAGTAAAAAATTGGCCATTCCTCCATTGGCCAACAAGGAATGTGTATTTAGAGATAACTCAAGAAATACAATGTGTAATAAGAAGATATTACATTGTCAGCCCTGAAACTCTAAACTCTCTACAAGTGTCCTATCAAGCTGACTTTTCTACTTTATCCTGCTTGTGATATCAGTATTTAGCTGTTTCCCTGTTGAGACGTATGGAAATCCAAAGAAACGCATTTGTCCCTTCCCCTAAAGAGACAATTCTGAAGTAGTATGCGTAAAGGCAAAAAATCCATATAACTTATCTACAACAGCGAAGTCAGTACAAGCTGTGCTAGAGGACCTGGAACATAATTGCAAGTACCCAATTGTCCCTTCCTCTCTTGACCAAAACGGTAAGTGTATATGAAGATGACTGAAGAAATATATTGGATAATAAGTAGATATTACTTTGTCGGCCCTAACTCCCTATATTCTCTACAAGTGTCCTGTCATCTTCACTCTTCTATCTTTATCCTGCTTGTGATATCAGTATTTAGCCTTATTCTTGTTCAGGCATATAGGAGTCTAAATGAAGACATTTTGGCAGGTCCTCCTTAAGAGACAACACTGAAGTAATATGTGTATATATATATATATATATATATATATATATATATATATATATATATGTATATATACATTTATATATATATATGAAAAGGATAAATATCCACATATATTATCTACAGCAGTGAAGTCAGTACAAGCTATGATAGCGTACCTGGAAAATACTTCCCTGTACACTACTGTCAATTTGTCCATTGGCCTACATGGAAGGTGCATTTGAAGATAACTCCAGAGATACAATGTATACTAAGAAGGTATTAAATTGTCACCACTGACACCCTAAACTCTCTACAAGTATCCTATCAACTTGACTCTTCGATCTTTATCCTGCTTGTGATATCTGTATGTAGCCATTTGCCTGTTGAGGCTTCTGGGGATCTAAATAAAGGCATTTTAACAGTTCCTATTTAAGAGACAACATTGAAATCATGTATGTAAAAGGTAAAAATCCACACATCTTTTCGACAGCAGTGAAGTCAATACAAGATATGCGAGTGTAGCTGAAAGACACTTGCAAGTACACCATCGCTATTGCTCCATTGGCCAACATGGATCGTGTATTTGAAGATAACTTTGGAAATACAATGTATACTAAGACGATATTACATTGTCAACACTATCTCCCTAAGCTGTCTGCATGTCTCATTCCAAATTGACTCTTCTATCTTTTTCCTGCTTGTCATATCAGTATTTTTTCTTTTCCTAGTAGAGACCTATAGCCATTCATAGGAATGTTGTTTGTCACTTCCTCTAAAGAGACAACTGGGAAATAATATATGTAAAGGGTGACAATCCACATATCTGTTTTACAGCAGTGAAGTCAGTACAAACTATGCTAGAGTATATGGAATATGCTTGCTAGTACACAATTGTCCATTCCTCAATGGCACACGTCGATGGTGTAATTGGAGATAACTCAAGAAATACAATGTATAATAAAAAGATATTACATTGTCAGCCCTGGCACCCTAAACTCTCTACAAGTGTCCTATGAAGTTTACTCTTCTATCTTTATCCTGCTTGTGATATCCGTATTGGATCGTGTATTTGAAGATATCTCTGGTATACAATGCATACTAAGAAGATATTACCTTGTCAACACTGTCTCCCTAAGCTGTCTGCAAATCTCATATCAACTTGACTCTTCTATCTTGTTCCTCCTTGTGATATAAGTATTTTGTCTCTTCCTATATGAGGCCTATAGCCATCCAAAGGAATGGTGTTTGTCACTTCCTCTAAAGAGACAACTGTGAAATAATATATGAAAAGGGTTAAAATCCACAAATCTGTTTTACAACAGTGAAGTCAGTACAAGCTATACTAGAGTATATGGAAGATACTTGGTAGTACAAAATTGTCCATTCCTCCATTGGCCCACATCGAAGGTGTATTTGGAGATAACTCAAGAAATACAATGTATAATAAGAAGATATTAGATTGTCAGCCCTGACACCCTAAACTCTCTACAAGTGTCCTATACGGTTGACTCTTCTCTCTTCATCCTCCATGTGACAACAGTATTTAGCCATTTCCCTGTTGAGGCCTATACAAATTCAAAGAAACCCATTTTTGTCACTTCCCCAAAGGAGACAACTCCGAAGTAATGTATGTAAAGGCTGAAAATCCATATAACTTATCTACAACAGTGAAGCCAGTACAAGCTGTGCTAGAGTACCTGGAACATAATTGCAAGTACACAATTGTCCCTTCCTCTCTTGACCAAAATGGTAAGTTTATATGAAGATGACTGAAGAAATACACTGAATAATAATAATAATAATAACTAGGTATTACCTTGTCAGCACTGACTCCCTAAATTCTCTACAAGTGTCCTGTCAACTTGACTCTTCTATCTTTATCCTGCTTGTGATATCATTACTTATCCTTTTCCCTGTTCAGGCATATAGGAATCTAAATGAAGGCATTTTGGCAGTTCCTCCTTAAGAGACAACAGTGAAGGAACATGTAAATATATGTATATATATATGAAAAGGGTAAAAATGTACATATATTATCTACAGCAGTGAAGTCAGTACAAACTATGCAAGTGTACCTGGAGGATACTTGCAAATACACTACTGTCAATTTCTCCATTGGCCTACTTGGAAGGTGTATTTGAAGATAACTCAAGAGATACAATGTATACTAAGAAGTTATTAAATTGTCACCAATGACACCCTAAACTCTCTACAAGTATCCTATCAACTTGACTCTTCTATTTTTGTCCTGCTTGTGATATCTGTATGTAGCCATTTCCCTGTTGAGGCCTATGGTGATCTAAATAAAGGCATCTTAACAGTTCCTATATAAGAGAAAACATTGAAATCATGTATGTAAAAGATAAAAATCCACATATTTTTTCGACAGCAGTGAAGTCAATACAAGATATGCGAATGTAGCTGGAAGACACTTGCAAGTATACCATCGCTATTGCTCCATTGACCAACAGGGATCGTGTATTTGAAGATAACTCTGGAAATACAATGTATACTAAGAAGATATTGCATTGTCAACACTGTCTCCCTAAGCTGTCTGCAAGTCTCATAGAAACTTGACTCTTCTATCTTGTTCCTCCTTGTGATATCAGTATTTTGCCTTTTCCTAGTTGAGGCCTATAGCCATCCAAAGAATGGTGTTTGTTACTTCCACTAAAGAGACAAGTGTGAAATAATATATGTAAAGGGTGAAAATCGACATATCTTTTCTTCAGCAGTGAAGTCAGTACAAGCTATGCTAGAGTATCTGGAAGATACTTGCTAGTACTCAATTGTCCATTCCTCCATTGGCAACATGGAAGGTGTATTTCAAGATAACTCAAGAAATACAATGTATAATAAGAAGATATTACACTGTCAACCCTGACACCCTAAACTCTCTAGAAGTGTCCTATCAATTTGACTCTTCTCTCTTTATCCTCTTTGTGACATCAGTATTTAGCATTTTCCCTGTTGAGGCCTATCGAAATCCAATGAAACGCATTTTATCGCTTCCCCTGAAGGGACAACTCTGAAGTAATGTATGTAAAGGCTAAAAATCCATATAACTTATCTACAACAGTGAAGTCAGTACACGCTGTGCTACAGTAACTGGAACATAATTGCAAGTACACAATTTTCCCTTCCTCCCTTGAAAAAATGGTAAGAGTATATGAAGATGACTGAACAAATACATTGTATAATAACTAGATATTACCTTGTCAGCACTGACTCCCTAAATTCTCTACAAGTGTCCTGTCAGCTTGACTCTTCTATCTTTATCCTGCTTGTGAAATTAGAATTTAGCCTTATCCCTGTTCATCCATATAGGAATCTAAATGAAGGCATTATGGCACTTCCTCCTTAAGAGACAACACTGAAGTAATATGTAAATATATATATATATATATATATATATATATATATATATATATATATATAAAGGGTAAAAATCCACATATATTATCTACAGCAGTGAAGTCAGTACAAGCTATGATAGTGTAGCTGAAGGATACTTGCAAGTACACTACTGTTAATTTCTCCTTTGGCCTACTTGGAAGGTCTATTGGATGATAACTCAAGAGATACAATGTATACTAAAAATATACTAAACTGTCACCACTGACACCCTAAAATCTCTACAAGCATCCTATCAACTAGTCTCTTCTATATTAATCCTGCTTGTGATATCAGTATGTAGCCATTTCCCTGTTGAAGCCTATGGGGATCTGTATAAAGGCATTTTAACAGTTCCTCTTTAAGAGACAACATTGAAATCATGTATGCAAAAGGTAAAAATCCACATATCCTTTCGACAGCAGTGAAGTCAATACAAGATATGCGAGTGTAGCTGGAAGACACTTGCAAGTACACCATCGTCTATTGTTCCATTGGCCAACATGGAACGTGTATTTGAAGATAACTCAGGAAATACAATGTATACTAAGAAGATATTACACTATCAACACTGCCTCCCTAAGCTGTCTGCACGTCTCATATCAACTTGACTCTTCTATCTTTTTCCTCCTTGTGATATCAGTATTTTGCCTTTTCCTAGTTGATGACTATAGCCATCAAAAGTAATGGTGTTTGTCACTTCCTCTAAAGAGACAACTGTGAAATAATATATGTAAAGGGTGAAAATCCAGATATCGTTTTTACAGCAGTGAAGTCAGTACAAGCTATGCTAGAGTATCTGGAAGATACTTGCTAGTACAAAATTGTCCATTCCTCCATTGGTCAACATGGAAGGTGTATTTGGAGATAACTCAAGAAATACAATGTATAATAAGAAGATATTATGTTGTCAGCCCTGACACTCTAAACTCTCTACAAGTGTCCTATCAAGTTGAGTTTTCTCTCTTTATCCTGCTTGTGATATCAGTATTTAGGCTTTTCCCTGTTGAAGCATATAGGAATCTAAATAAAGACATATCGGCAGTTCCTCCTCAACAGACAACACTGAAGTAAGGTACGTCAACGGAGAAAATCCACATATTTCATCGAGAGCATTGAAAACAATACAAGGTATTCTAGTGTACCTGGAAGATACTTGCAAGTACATTACTGTCAGTTTTTCCGTTGACCTACCTGGAAGGTGTCTTTTAAGATAACTCAAGAGATACAATGTATGCTAAGAAGATATTACATTGTCGTCACTGACACCTTACTCTATCTACAAGTATCCTATCAATTTGACTCTTCTCTCTTTATCCTCCTTGTGACATCAGTATTTAGCCGTTTCCCTGTTGATGCCTATGGAAATTCAATGAAACGCATTTTGTCCCTTCCCCTACAGAGACAACTCTGAAGTAATGGATATAAAGGCTAAAAGTCCATATAACTTATCTACAACAGTAAAGTCAGTAGAAGCCGTGCTAGAGGACCTGGAATATAATTGCAAGTACACAATTGTCCCTTACTCTCTTGACCAAAATGGTAAGTGTTTATGAAGATGACTGAAGAAATAAATTGGATAATAAGTTGATATTACCTTGTCGGCACTGACTCCCTAAATTCTCTACAGGTGTCCTGTCAACTTGACTCTTCTATCTTTATCCTACTTGTGATAACAGTATTTAGCCCTACCCCTGTTGAGGCATATAGGAATCTAAATGAAGGCATTTTGGCAGTTTTTCCCTAAGAGACAACACTGAAGTAATATGTAAGTATATATATATATATATATTCCACATATATTATCTACAGCAGTGAAGTTAGTACAAGCTATTCAAGAGTACCTGGACGATACTTGCAAGTACACTACAGTCAATTTCTCCACTGGACTACTTGGAAGGTGTATTTGGAGATAACTCAAGAAATACAATGTACAGCAAGATGATATTAAATTGTCACTACTGACACCCTAAACTCTATACAAGTATCCTATCAACTTGCCTCTTCTATCTTTATCCTGCTTTTGACATCAGTATTTAGCCTTTTCCCTGTTCAGGCATATAGGAATCTAAATGAAGGCATTTTGGCAGTTCCTCCTTAAGAGACAACACTGAAGTAATATGTAAATATATATATATATATATATATATATATATATATATATATATATACATATATATATATATATATACATATATATATATATATCGGGTAAATATCCACATATATTATCTATAAGCAGTGAAGTCAATACAAGCTATGGTAGTGTACCTGGAAGATACTTGGAAGTACACTACTGTCAATTTGTCCATTGGCCTACTTGGAAGGTGTATTTTAAGATAACTCAAGACATAGAATGTATACTAAGGAGATATTAAATTGTCATCACTGACACCCTAAACTCAATGCAAGTATTCTATCAACTTGACTCTTCTATCTTTATCCTGCTTGTGATATCAGTATGTAGCCATTTCCCTGTTGAGTCCTATGGTGACCTAAATAAAGGCATTTCAACAGTTCCTATTTAAGAGACAATATTGTAGTCATGTATGTAAAAGGTAAAAATCCACATATATTTTCGGCAGCAGTGAAGTCAATACAAGATATGTGAGTGTAGCAGGAAGACACTTAGAAGTAGCCCATCATCCAATGCTCAATTGGCCAACATGGAAGGTGTATTTGAAGAAAACTCAGAAAATAAAATGTATACTAAGAAGATATTACCTTGTCAACACTGCCTCCCTAACCTGTCTGCATGTCTCATATCAAGTTGACTTCTCTCTCTTTTTCCTGCTTGTTATATCAGTATTTTACCTTTTCCTAGTTGAGTCCTATAGCCGTCCAAAGGAATGGTGTTTGTGGCTTCCTCTAAAGAGACAACTGTGAAACAATATATGTAAAGGGTGAAAATCCATGTATCTTTTGTACAGCACTGAAGTAAGTACAAGCTATGCTAGAGTATTTGGAAGATACTTGCTATTACACAACTGTCCATTCCTCCATTGGCCTACATGGAAGGTGTAGTAGGAGATAACTCGAGAAATACAATGTATAATAAGAAGATATTACGTTGTCAGCCCTGACACCCTAAACTCTCTACAACTGTCCTATCAAGTTGACTCTTCTGTCTTTATCCTGCTTGTGATATCAGTATTTAGCCTTTACCCTGTTGAAGCATATAGAAATCTAAATAAAGGCATTTCAGCAGTTCCGCCTTAGAGACAACACTGAAGTAAGGTACGTCAACGGAGAAAATCCACATATTTTATCGAGAGCAGTGAAAACAATACAAGGTATTCTAGTGTACCTGGAAGATACTTGCAAGTACACTACTGTCAGTTTCTCCGTTGGCCTACTTGCAAGGTGTATTTAAGGATAACTCAAGAGATACAATGTATACTAAGAAGATATTACATTGTCCTCACTGACACCTTAAACTCTCTACAAGTATCCTATCAATTTGACTCTTCGATTATTTTCCTGCTTGCGATATCAGTATTAGCCTTTTCCCTGTTGAGGCCTATAGAAATCCAAAGAAACCAATTTTGTTACTTCCCTTAAAAAGACAAATCTGAAGTAATGTATGTAAAGGCTAAACATTCATATAACATATCTACAACAGTGAAGTCACTACAAGCTGTGCTAGAGTACCTGGAACATAATTGCAAGTACACAATTGTCTCTTCCTCCCTTGACCAAAATGGTAAGTGTAAATGAAGATGACTCAAGAAATACATTGGAAAGTAAGTAGATATTACATTGTCAGCACTGACTCCCTACATTCTCTACAAGTTTCCTGTCAACTTGACTGTTCTATCTTTATCCTGCTTGTGACATCAGTATTTAGCCTTTTACCTGTTCAGGCATATAGGAATCTAAATGAAGGCATTTTGGCATTTCCTCCTTAAGAGACAACACTGAAGTAATATGTAAATATATATATATATATATGTATATATATGAGAAGGGTAAAAATCCCCATATATTATCTACAGCAGTGAAGTGAGTACAAGCTGTGATAGTGTACGTGGAAGATACTTGCAAGTAAACTACTGTCAATTTTTCCATTGGCCTACGTGGAAGGTCTATTTGAAGATAACTCAAGAGATACAATGCATACTAAGAAGTTATTAAATTGTCACCACTGACACCCTAAACTCTCTCCAATTATCCTTTCAACTTGACTCTTCTATCTTTATCCTGCTTGTGATATCAGTATGTAGCCATATCCCTGTTGAGGCCTATGGTGATCTAAATAAAGGCATTTCAACAGTTCCTATGTAGGAGACAACATTGAAGTCATGTATGTAAATGCAAAAAATCCACATATCTTTTCAACAGCAGTGAAGTCAATACAAGATAGGCGAGTGGAGCTGCAATATACTTGCAAGTACACCATCGTCCATTGCTCCATTGGCCAACATGGAAGGTGTACTTGAAGAAAATTAAGGAAATACAGTGTAGACTAAGAAGGTTTTACATTGTCAACACTGTGTCCTTACGCTGTTTGCAGGTCTCATATCAACTTGACCCTTCTCTCTTTTTCCTGCTTGTGATATCAGTATTTTTCCTTTTCCTAGTTGTCTAAAGAGACAACAGTGAAATAATATATGTAAATGTTGAAAATCCACATATCTTTTCTACAGCAGTGAAGTCAATACCAGCTATGCTAGAGTATCTGGAAGATACTTGCTAGTACACAATTGTACATTACTCCATTGGCCAACATGGAAGATATATTTGAAGATAAATCAAGAAATACAATGTATAATAAGAAGATATTACATTGTCAGCCCTGACACCCTAAATTCTCTATAAGTGTCCTATCAAGATGCCTCTGTCTTTATCCTGCTTGTGATATTAGTATTTAAACTTTTCCGTGTTGAAGGATATAGGAATCTAAATAAAGGCACTTTGGCAGTTCCTCCTTAACAGACAACACTGATGTAATGTATGTAACCATTGAAAACCCACATATTTTATCGAGAGCAGTGTAAACAATAGAAGGTATTCTAGTGTACATGGAAGATACTTGAAAGTTAACCATTGTCAATTACTCCATTGCCTACTTGGAAGGTTTACTTGTAGATAACTCAAGAGATACAGTGTATACTAAGAAAATATTATATTGTCATAGCTGACACCTTAAACTCTCTACAAGTATCCTATGAATTTGACTCTGCAATCGTTTTCCTGCTTGAGATATCAGTATTTAGCCTTTATCCTGTTGATGCCTATAGAAATCCAAAGAAATGCATTTTGTCACTTTCCCTATAGAGACAACTCTGAAGTAATGCATGTAAAGGCTATAAATCCAGATACCTTATCTACAATAGTGAAGCCAGTACAAGCTCTGCTAGCGTACCTAGAACCTAATTGCAAGTACACCATTGTCCTTTAATCCGTTGACTAAAATGGTAAATGTATATGGAGTTGACTGAAGAAATACATTGGATACTAAGCAGATATTACATTTTCAGCAATGACTCCCGAAATTCTCTAGAAGTGTCCTGTCAACTTGACTCTTCTATATTTATCCTGCTTGTGATATCAGTATTTACCATTTTACCTGTTCAGTCATATAGGAATCTAAACGAAGGCATTTTGGCAGTTCCTCCTTAATAGAAAACACTGAAGTAATATGTAAATATATATATATATATATATATATATATACATATATATATATATATATATATACATATATATGTGTGTGTGTGTGTGTGTAAAGGGTAACAATCCACATATATTATCTTCACTAGTGAAGTGAGGACAAGCTATGCTAGTGTACCTAGAAGATACTTGCACGTTCACTACTGTCAATTTGTCCATTGGCCTACTTGGAAGATGTATTTGAAGATAAACCAAGAGATACATTGTATACCAAGAAGATATTAAATTGTCACCACTGAGAGCTTAAACTCAATTCAAGTATCCTATCAACTTGACTCTTCTATCTTTATCCTGCTTGTGATATCAGTGTATAGCCATTTCCCTGTTGAGGCCTATGGATCTAAATAAAGGCATTTTCACAGTTCCTATTTAAGAGACAACATTGAAATCCTATATGTAAAAGTTAAAAATCCACATATCTTTTCTTCAGCAGTGAAGTCAATACAAGATATGCGAGTGTAGCTTGAAGACCCTTGCAAGTACACCACCGTCCATTGCTCCATTGCCCAACATGGAAGGTGCATTTCAAGATGACTCAGGAAGTACAATGTATACTAAGAAGATATTACATTGTCAACACTGTCTCCCTAATCTGTCTGCAAGTCTCATATCAACTTGACACTTCTATCTTTTTCGTGCTTTGGATATCAGTATATTGCCTTTTCCTAGTTTAGGTCTATAACCATCCAAAGGAATGTGGTTTGTCACTTACTCTAAAGAGAGAACTGTGAAATAATACATAAAAGAGTGAATATCCAAATATTTGTTCTACAGCAGTGAAGTCAGTACAAGCTATGCTAGAGTATCTGGAAGATACTTGCTAGTACGCAGTTGTCCATTCTTCCATTGGCCAGTATGGAAGGTGTATTTGGAGATAACTCAAGAAATACAATGCATAATAATAAGATATTACATTTTCAGCGCTGACACCCTAAACTCTCTAGATGTGTCCTATCAAGATGACTCTTCTATCTTTATCCTGCTTGTGATATCAGTATTTAGCCTTTTCCGTGTTGAAGCTTATAGGAATGTAAATAAAGGTATTTTGGCATTTCCTCCTTAACAGACAACACTGAAGTAAGGTATGTAAACAGTGAAAATACACGTATTTTATCGAAAGCAGTGAAAACAATACAAGGTATTCTAGGGTACCTGGAAGATACTTGCAGGTACAGCATTGTCAATTACTCCATTGGCGTACTTGGAAGGTGTATTTGAAGATAACTCAAGACATACAATGTATACGAAGAAGATATTATATTGTCATCACTGACACCTTAAACTCTCTACAAGTATCCTATCAATTTGAGTCTTCGATCTTTTTCCTGCTTGTGATATCAGTATTTAGCCTTTCCCCTGTTGAGGAATATAGAAATCCAAAGGAACGCATTTTTTCACTTCCCGTAAACAGATAACTCTGAAGTAATGTATGTAAAGGGTAAAAGTCCATATAACGTATCTACAAGAGTGAAGTCAGTACAAGCTCTGCTAGAGTACCTGGAACATAATTGCAAGTACACAATTGTTCCTTCCTCCCTTGACTGAAATGGTAAGTGTATATGAAGATGACTCAAGAAATACATTGATTACTAAGTAGCTATTACATTTTCATCACTGACTCCCGAAATTCTCTACAAGTGACCTGTCAACTTGACTCTTCGATCTTTATCCTGCTTGTGATATCAGTATTTAACCTTTTCCCTGTTCAGGTATATAGGAATCTACATGAAGGCATTTTGACTGTTCCTCTATAAGAGCCAACACTGAAATAATATATATATATATATATATATATATATATATATATATATATATATATATATAGACAGATAGATAGATAGAGAGATAGATAGATAAAGGGTAAAAATACACATATATTATCTACAGCAGTGAAGTCAGTACAAGCTATGCTAGTGTACATGGAAGATACTTGTAAGTACACTACGGCAATTTCTCCATTGGCCTACTTGGAAGGTGTATTTGAAGATAACTCAAGAGATACAATGTATGCTAAGAAGATATTACACTGTCATCACTGACACCCTAAACTCAATAGAAGTATCTTATCAACTTCACTCTTCCATCTTTATCCTGCTTGTGATATCGGTATATAGCCATTTCCCTAATGAGGCCTATGGGGATCTAAATAAAGGCATTTTAACAGTTCCTATTTCAGAGTCAACATTGAAGTCATGTATGTAAAAGGTAAAAATCCAAATATCTTTTCGACAGCAGTGAAGTCAATACAACATATGCGAGTGTAGCTGGCAGACACTTGCAAGTACACCATCGTCCATTGCTCCATTGGTCAGCATGAAAGGTGTCTTTGAAGATAACACAGGAAATACACTGTATAATAAGAAGATACTACATTGTCATCCCTGACACCCTAAACTCTCTAAAAGTGTCCTATCAAGTTGACCCTTCTATCCTTATCCTCCTTGTGAAACCAGTATTTAACCTTTTCCCTGTTGAGGCATATAGGAATCATATATATATATATATATATATAAAGGGTAAAAATCCACATATATTACCTACAGCAGTGAAGTCAGTACAAGCTATGCTAGTGTACCTGGAAGATACTTGCAAGTACACTATTGTCAATTTCTCCCTTGGCCTACTTGGAAGTTGTATCAAGAGATATAATATATACTAAGAAGATATTAAATTGTCACCACTGACACACTAAACTCTCTAGAAGTATCCTATCAACTTGACTCCTCTATCTTTGTCCTGTTTGTGATATCAGTATGTATCCATTTCCCTGTTGAGGGACAACATTGAATTCAGGTATGTAAAAGGTAAAAATCCAGATATCTTTTCGACAGCAGTGAAGTCAATGCAAAATATGCGAGTGTAGATGGAAGACACTTGCAAGTACACCATAGTTCATTGCTCCATTGGCCAACATGGAAGGCGTATTTGAAGATAACTCAGGAAATACAATGGATACTAAGAAGATATTACATCGTCAACACTGTATCCTTAAGCTGTCTGCAAGTATCATATGAATTATACTCTTCTATTTTTTCTTGCATGTGATATCAAGTTTTATTCTTTTCCTAGTTGAGGCCTATAGTCATCCAAAGGAATGGTGTTTGTCGCTTCCTCTAAAGAGACAACTGTGAAACAATGTATGTAAAGGGTGAAAATCCACATATCTTTTCTACAGCAGTGAAGTTAGTACAAGCTATACTACAGTATCTGGAAGATACTTGCTAGTACACATTTGTCCATTCCTACATTGGCCAACATGGAAGGTGTATTTGGAGATAACACAAGAAATACAATGTATACTAAGAATATATTACATTGTCAGCCCTGACCCCCTAAACTCTCTACATGTGTCCTATCAATTTGACTCTTCTATCTTTATTCTACTTGTGATATCAGTATTTAGGCTTTTCCCTGTTGAAGCATATAGTAATCTAAATAAAGGCATTTTGACAGTCACTCCTTAACAGACAACACTTAAGTAAGGTACGAAAACGGTGAAAATCCATATATTTTATCGAGAGCAGTGAAAACAATACAAGGTCTAACAGTGTATATGGAAGACACTTGCAAGTACACTACTGTCAATTTCTCCATTGGCCTATTTGGAAGGTGTATTTGAAGATAACCCAAGAGACACAATTTATACTAAGGAGATATTAAATTGTCACCACTGGCACCCTAAACCCAATACAAGTATCTTTTCAACTTGACACTTCTATATTTATCCTGCTTGTGATATAAGTATGTAGCTATTTCCCTGCTGAGGCCTATGGTGATCTAAATAAAGGCATTTCAACAATTCCTATTTAAGAGGCAACATTGAAGTCATGTATGTAAAAGGTAAAAATCCACATATCCTTTCGACTGCAGTGAAGTCACTACAAGATATGCGAGTGTAGCTGAAAGACACTTGAAAGTGCACCATCGTCCATTGCTCCATTGGCCAACATGGAATGTGTATTTGAAGATAACTCAAGAAATACCTTGTGTACTAAGAAGATATTACATTGTCAACACTGTCTCCCTAAGCTGTTTACAAGTCTCATATGAACTTAACTCTTCTATCTTTATCCTGCTTGAGATATCAGTATTTAGCCTTTTTCCTGTTGAGGCATATAGGAATCTAAGTAAAGGCATTTTTGCAGTTCCTCCTTAAGAGACAACACAGAAGTAAGGTATATAGAGGGTGACAATCCACATATTTTATCGAGAGCAGTAAAAAAATACAAGGTATTCTAGTGTACCTGGAAGATACTTGCAAGTACATCACTGTCAATTGCTCCATTGGCCTACTTGGAAGGTGTATTTGATGATAACTCAAGAAATACAATGTATTCTTAGAAGATATTACAAGGACAACACTGTCTCCCTAAGTTGTCTGCAAGTCTCATATCAACTTGACTCTTCTCTCCTTTTCCTGCTTGTGATATCAGTATTTAGATTTTTCCCTTTTGAGGCCTATAGAAATCCGAAGAATCGCATTTTCTCACTTCCCCTAAAGAGACAACTCTGAAGCAATGTAGGTAAAGGCTAAAAATCCATATAACTTATCTACAACAGTGAAGTCAGTACAAGCTGTGCTAGAGTGCCTGGAACATAATTGCAAGTACACAATTGTCCCTTGCTCCCTTGACCAAAATGGTAAGTGTATATGAAGATGACTCAAGAAATACTTTGAATACTAAGTAGATATTACATTGTCAGTACTGACTCCCTAAATTCTCTACAAGTGTCCTGTCAACTTGACTCTTCTACCTTTATCCTGCCTGTGATATCAGTATTTAGCCTTTTTCCTGTTCAGGCATATAGGAAACTTAATGAAGGCATTTTTGCAGTCCCTCATTAAGAGACAACACTGAGGTACTATGTAAATATATGTGTGTGTATATATATACATATATATACATATACATATATATACATATATGTATGTATAAAGGGTAAAAATTCACATATATTATCTACAGCAGTGAAGACAGTACAAGCTACGCCAGTGTACCTGGAAGATACTTGCAAGTACACTATTGTCAATTTCTCCATTGGCCTACATGGAAGGTGTATCAAGAGATATAATATAGACTAGGAAGATATTAAATTGTCATCACTGACACACTCAACTCTCTACAAGTATCCTATCAACTTGACTCTTCTATCTTTGTCCTGCTTGTGATATCAGAATATAGCCATTTCCCTGTTGAGGCTTATGGTGATCTAAATAAAGGCATTTCAACAGTTTCGATTTAAGAGGCAACATTGAAGTCAGGTATGTAAAAGGTAAAAATCCAGATATCTTTTCGACAGCAGTGAAATCAATACAAAATATGCGAGTGTAGCTAGAAGACACTTGCAAGTACACCATCGTCCATTCCTTCATTGGCCAACATGGAAGGTGTATTTGAAGATAACTCCGGAAATACA
Source organism: Bettongia penicillata ogilbyi (assembly GCA_023548195.1). Lineage (NCBI taxonomy): Eukaryota > Metazoa > Chordata > Mammalia > Diprotodontia > Potoroidae > Bettongia > Bettongia penicillata. The sequence continues at coordinate 81,664 of JAJHZJ010001074.1, forward strand.
ATGGATACTAAGAAGATATTACATTGTCAACACTGTATCCCTAAGCTGTCTGCAAGTATCATATCAATTTGACTCTTCTATCTTTTTTCTGCATGTGATATCAAGTTTTTCCCTTTTCCTAAGTGAGGCCTATAGTCATCCAAAGGAATGGCGTTTGTCGCTTCCTCTAAAGAGACAACTGTGAAACAATATACGAAAAGGGTGAAAACCCACATATCTTTTCTACAGCAGTGAAGTCAGTTCAAGCTATGCTACAGTATCTGGAAGATACTTGCTAGTACACAATTGTCCATTTCTCCCTTGGCCAACATTGAAGGTGTATTTGGAGATAGCTCAAGAAATACAATGTATAATAAGAATATATTACATTGTCAGCCCGGACTCCCAAAACTCTCTACAAGTGTCCTGTCAAGTTGACTCTTCTATCTTTATCCTGCTTGTGATGTCAGTATTTAGCCTTTTCACTGTTGAAGCATATAGGAATCAAAATAAAGGAATTTTGACTGTTCCTCCTTAACAGACAACACTGAAGTAAGGTACGTAAACGGCGAAAATCCACATATTTTATCGAGAGCAGTGAAAACAATACAAGGTCTTCCAGTGTACCTGGAAGATACTTGAAAGTACACTACAGTCAATTTCTCCGTTGGCCTATTTGGAAGATGTATTTGAAGATAATTCAAGAGATATAATATATACAAAGAAGATATTAAATTATCACCACTGGCACCTTAAACCCAATACAAATATCCTTTCATGTTGACTCTTCTATCTTTATCCTGCTTGTGATATAAGTATGTAGCCATTTTCCTGCTGAGGCCTATGGTGATATAAATAAAGGCATTTCAACAGTTCCTATTTAAGAGACAACATTGAAGTCATGTATGTAAAAGGTAAATATCCACATATCTTTTCGACTGCCGTGAAGTCAGTATAAGATATGCGAGTGAAGCTGGAAGACATTTGCAAGTGCACCATCGTCCATTGCTCCATTGGCCAACATGGAAGGTGTATTTGAAGATAACTCAGGAAATACAATGTATACTAAGAAGATATTACATTATCATCACTGTCCCCCTATGCTGTCTGCAAGTATCATATCATCTTGAATCTTCTATCTTTTTCCTACTTGTTATATCAGTATTTTGCCTTTTCCTAGTTGAGGTTTATAGCCATCCAAAGGAACGGTATTTGTTACTTCCTGTAAAGAGACAACTGTGAAATAATATATGTAAAGGGTGAAAACACACATATCTTTTCTACAGTAGTGAAATCAGTACCCACTGCGCTGGAATATCTGGAAGATTCTTGCTAGAACACAATTGTCCATTCCTCCATTGACCAATATGGAAGGTGTATTTGGAGATAACTCAAGAAATACATTGTATATTAAAAAGATATTACATTGCCAGCCCTGACACACTAAACTCTCTACAAGTGTCCTATCAAGTTGACTTTTCTAGCTTTATCCTGCTTGTGATATCGGTATTTAACCTTTTCCCTGTTGAGGCATATAGGAATCTAAATAAAGGCATTTTGGCCGTTGCTCCTTAACAGACAATGCTGAAGTAAGGTATGTAAAGGGTGAAAATCCACATATTTTATCGAGAGCAGTGAAAATAATACCAGGTATTCTAGTGTACCTGGAAGATACTAACAAGAACACCATTGTCAATTACTCCATTTGCCTACGTGGAAGGTGTATTTGAAGATAACTCAAGAGATACAATGTATACTAAGAAGATATTATGTTGTCATTACTGACACCTTAATCTCTCTACAAGTATCCTATCAATTTGACTATTCCATCTTTTTCCTGCTTGTGATATCAGTATTTACCCTTTTCCCTCTTGAGGTCTGTAGAAAACCAAAGAAACACATTTTGTCACTTCCCCTAAAGAAACAACCCTGAAGTAATGTATGTAAAGGCTAAAAATCCATATAACTTATCTACAACACTGAAATCACCACAAGGTGTGCGAGAGTACCTGGAACATAACTGCAAGTACACAATTGTCCCTTCCTCCCAGGACGAAAATGGTAAGTGTATATGAAGATGACACAATAAATGCATTGGATACTAAGTAGATATTACATTGTCTGCACCGACTCCCTAAATTTTTGACACGTGTCCTGTCATCTTGACTCTTCTATCTTTATCCTGCTTGTGATATCAGTATTTAGCCTTTTCCCTGTTCAGGCATGTAGGAATCTAAATGAAGGCATTTTTCAGTTCCTGCTTAAAAGACAACACTGAAGTAATATGTAAATATACATACATACATATATATATATATATATATATATGGTAAAAATCTACATATATAATCTACAGCATTGAAGTCAGTACAAGCTATACTAGTGTACCAGGAAGATACATGCAAGTAAACTATTGTCAATTTCTCCATTTTCCTATTTGGAAGGTGTATTTGAAGATAACTCTAGAGATACAATGTATACTAAGAATATATTTAATTGTCACCACTGACACCCTAAACTCTCTACAAGTATCCTATCAACTTGACTCTCCTATGTTTATCCTGCGTGTGATTTCAGTATATAGCCATTTCGCACTTGAGGCCTATGGGGATCTAAATAAAGGCATTTTAACAGTTCCTATTAAAGAGATAAAATTGAAGTCATCTATGTAAAATGTAAAAATCCACATATCTTGTCGACAGCAGTGAAGTCAATACAAGATATGCGAGTGTAGCTGGAGGATACTTGCAAGTACACTATCGTCCATTGTTCCATTGGCCAACATGGAAGGTGTCTTTGAAGATAACTCAGGAAATACAATGTATAGTAAGAAGATATTACGTTGTCAACACTGTCTCCCTAAGCTGTCTCCAAGTCTCATATGAACTTGACTCTTCTATCTTTGTCCTCCTTGTGATATCAGTATTTTGCCTTTTCCTAGTAGAGGCCTATAGCCATCCAAAGAAATGGGTTTTGTCACTTCCTGTAAAGAGAGAGCTGTGAAAATATATATTTAAAGGCTGAAAATCCTCATATCTTTTCTACAGCAGTGAAGTCACTACAAACTATGCTAGAGTATCTGGAAGATACTTGCTAGTACATAATTGTCCATTCCTCCATCAGCCAACATGGAAGGTGTATTTGAAGATAACTCAAGAAATACAATACATACCAAGAAAATCTTACATTTTAAACACGGTCTCCCTAAGCTGTCTGCAAGTCTCATATCAACTTGACCCTTCTACCTTTTTCCTGCTTCTGATATCATTATTTAACCTTTTCCCTCTTGAGGCCTATAGAAATCCAAATAAACGCATTTTTTTCACTTCCGCTAAAAAGACAAATCTGAAGTAAAGTATGTGAAGGATAAAAATCCATATACCTTATCTACAACAGTGAAGTCAGTACAAGATGTGCCAGAGTACCTGGAACATAATTGCAAGTACATAATTTTCCGTCCTCCTTTGACCAAAATGTTAAGTGTATATGAAGATGACTCAAGAAATTCACTGGATACTAAGTAGATATTATATTGTCAGCACTGACTCCCTAAATTCTCTACAAGTGTCCTGTCAACTTGACTCTTCTATCTTTATCCTTCTTGTGATATCAGTTTTTAACCTTTTCCCTGTTCATGCATATAGGAATCTAAATGAAGGCTTTTTGGCAGTTCCTCCTTAAGAAACAACACTGAGGTAATATGTAAATACGTGTGTATATATATATATATATATATATATATATATATATATAAAAGGGTAAAAATCCACATATATAATCTACAGCAGTGAAGTTGGTACAAGCTATGCTAGTGTACCAGGAAGATTCATGCAAGTACTCTATTGTCAATTTCTCCATTGGCCTATTTGGAAGGTGTATTTGAAGATAAATCTAGAGATACAATGTATACTAAGAAGATATTAAATTGTCACCACTGACACCCTAATCTCTCTACAAGTATCCTATCAACTTGATTCTTCTATCTTTATCCTGCTTGTGATATCAGTATATAGCCATTTCGCTGTTGAGGCCTAGGGGTTATAAATAAAGGCATTAAAACAGTTCCTATTTAAGAGACAACATTGAAGTCATGTATGTAAAATGTAAAAATCCACATATCTTGTCGACAGCAGTGAAGTCAATACAAGATATGCGAGTGTAGCTGGAGGTCACTTGCAAGTACACCATCGTCCATCGCTCCATTTGCCAACGTGGAAAGTGTCCTTGAAGATAACTCAAGAAATACAATGTATACTAAGAGGATATTACATTGTCAGCACTGCCTCCCAAAGCTGTCTGCAAGTCTCATATCAACTTGACACTTCTATCTTTTTCCTGCTTGTGATATCAGTATTTTGCCTTTTCCTAGTTTAGGCCTATAGCCATCCCAAGAAATGGTTTTTATCACTTCCTCCTCTAAAGAGACAACTGTGAAATAATATATGTAAAGGGTGAAAATCCTTATATGTTTTCTACAGCAGTCAAGTCAGTACAAACTATGCTAGAGTATCTCGAAGATACTTGCTAGTACAGACAACAGTGAAGTGATATGTATAGATAGATAGATAGATAGATAGTAAGATAGAGAGAGAGATAGTAGATAGATAGATCAAAAAGGGTAAAAATCCACATATATTATCTACTGCAGTGAAGTCAGTAGAAGCTATGCTGGTGTACCTGGAAGATACTTGGAAGTGCACTATTGTCAATTTTTCCCTTGGCCTACTTGGAAGGTGTATTTGAAGATAACTCAAGAGATACAATGTATACTAAGAAGATATTAAATTATCACCACTAACACCCTAAACTGTCTACAAGTATCCTCTCAATTGACCCTTCTCTTTTTATCCTGTTTGTGATATCAGTATATAGCCATTTCGCTGTTGAGGCCTATGGGGTTCTAAAGAAAGGCATTTTAACAGTTCCTATTTAAGGGACAACGTTGAAGTGATGTATGTATAGGGTAAAATCCACATATGTTTTCGACACCAGTGAAGTCAATAGAAGATATGCGAGTGTTGCTGGAAGACACTTGGAAGTACACCATCGTCCACTGCTCCGTTGGCCAAGATGGAAGGTGTCTTTGAAGATAATTCAAGAAATACAATGTATACTAAGAAGGTGTTACATTGTCAACACCGTCTCCCTAAGCTATCTGCAAGTCTCATATCAACTTGCTCTTCTAAGATTTTTTCCTGCTTGCGATATCAGTATTTTGCCTATTCCTAGTTGAGCCCTATAGCCACCCAAAGAAATGGTTTTTGACACTTCCTCTAAATAGAGAACTCTGAAGTAATGTATGTAAAGGATAAAAATTCATATACCTTATATACAACAGTGAAGTCAGTACAAGCTGTGCTAGAGTACCTGGAACATAATTGCAAATACATAATTGTCCCTTCCTCCCTTGACAAAAATGGTAAGTTAATATGAAGATGACTCAAGAAGTGCACTGGATACTAAGCAGATTTTACATTGTCAGCACTGACTTCCTAAATTCTCTACAAGTGTCCTGTGAACTTGACTCTTCTATCATTATACTCCGTGTGATATCAGTATTTAGCCTTTTCCCTGTTCAGGTATATAGTATATAGGAATCTAAAGGAAGGCATTTTGACAGTTACTCCTTAAGAGACAACACTGAGGTAATAGTAAATATATATATAAAGGATAAAAATCCACATATATTATCTACAGCAGTGAAGTCAGTACAAGCTATGCTAGTGTACCTGGAAGATACTTGAAAGTACACTATCGTCAATTTCTCCATTGGCCTACTTGGAAGGTGTGTTTGAAGATAACTCAAGAGATACAATGTATACTCAGAAGATATTAAATTTTCACCACTGAAACCCTAATCTCTCTACAAGTATCCTATCAACTTGTCTCTTCTATCTTTATCCTGCTTGTGATATAAGTATATATCCATTTCCTTGTTGAGGCACATAGGAATCTAAATAAAGGCATTTTGGCAGTTCCTCCTTAAGAGACAACACTGAAGTAAGGTATATAATGTCTGAAAATCCGCTTATTTTATCGAGAGCAGTGAAAACAATACAAGGTATTCTAGTGTACCTGGAAGATTCTTGTAAGTGCACCATTCTCAATTGCTCCACTGGCCTACTTTGAAGTTGTATTTGAAGATAACTCAAGAGATACAATGTATGCTAAGAAGATATTATATTGTCATCACTGGCACCTTGAACTCTCAACAAGTATCCTATCAATTTGACTCTTCGATCTTTTTCCTGCATGTGATATCACCATAAACCTTTTCCCTGTTGAGGCCTATAGAAATCTAAAGAAATGCATTTTATCACTTCCCAATAAAGAGACCACTCTGAAGTAATGTATGTAAAGGCAAAAAATTCATATCCCTTTTCTACAACAGTGAAGTCAATGCAAGCTGTGATAGAGTATCTGGAACATATTTGCAAGTACACAATTTTCCCTTCCTCCCTTGACCAAAATGGTAAGTGTATATGAAGATGCCTCAAGAAATACATTGGATACTAAGTAGATACTACATTGTCAGCACTGACTCCCTAAATTCTCTACAAGGATCCTCTCATCTTGACTCTTCTATCTTTATCCTGCTTGTGATATCAGTATTTATCCTTTTCCCTGTTCAGGCATATAGGAATCTAAATGAAGGCATTTTGGCAGTTCCTCCTTAAAAGACAACACTAAGGTACTATGTAAATATACAATAAAATATATATATATATATATATATATATATATACATATGCAATATATGCATATATATATATATATAAAGGGTAAAAATCCACATATATTATCTACAGCAGTGAAGTCAGTACAAGCTATGCTATTATACCTGGAAGATACTTGCAACTACGCTATTGTCAATTTCTCCATTGGCCTCCTTGGAAGGTGTATTCGAAGATAACTTAAGAGATACAATATATCCTAAGAAAATTCTAAATTGTCACCACTGACACCCTTAACTATCTACAAGTATCCTATCAACCTGACTCTTCTGTCTTTATCATGCTTGTGATATCCGTATATTGCCATTTCCCTGTTGAGGCCTATGGGGATGTAAATAAAAGCATTTTAATAGTTCCTATTTAACAGACACAATTGAAGTCATGTATGTAAAAGATAAAAATCCACACATCTTTTCGACAGCAGTGAAGTCAATACAAGATATGCTAGAGTATCTGGAAGATACTTGCTAGTACACCATTGTCCATTCCTGCATTAGCCAACATGGAAGGTGTATTTAAAGATAACTCAAGAAATACAATGTACAATAAGAAGATATTACATTGTCAGCCCTGACACCCTATACTCTCTGCACGTGTCCTATGAAATTGACTCTTCTAACTTTATCCTGCTTGTGATATCAGTATTTAGCCTATTACCTGTTGAGGCATATAGGAATCTAAATAAAGGCATTTCAGCAGTTCCTCCTCAAGGGACAACACTGAAATAAGGTATATAAAGGGTGAAAATCCACATAGTTTATCGAGAGCAGTGAAAACCATACAAGGTACTCTAGTGTCCCTGGAAGATACTTGCAAGTACACCATTGTCAATTGCTCCATTGGTCTACTTGGAAAGTGTATTTGAAGATAACTCAAGAGATACAATGTATACTAAGCAGATGTTATATTGTCATCACTGACACCTTACACTCTACTAGTATCCTATCAATGTGACCCTTCGATCTTTCTCCTGCTTATGATATCAGTATTTACCCTTTCCCATGTTGAGGCTTATAGAAATTTAAAGAAACGCCTTTTGGCACTTCCGCTAAAGAGACAACTCTGAAGTAATGCATGTAAAGGGTAAAAATCCATATACCTTATCTACAACAGTGAAGTCAGTACAAGCTGTGCTAGAGTACCTGGAACATAATTGCAAGTACACAATTGTCCTTTCCTGCCTTGACCAAAATGGTAAGTGTATATGAAGATGACTCACGAAATACATTGGATACTAAGTAGATATTACATTCTCAGCACTGACTCCCTAAATTCTCTACAAGTGTCCTGTCATCTTGACTGTTCTATCTTTATCCTGCTTGGGATATCATTATTCATACTTTTCCCTGTTCAGGCATGTAGGAATCTAGATGAAGGCATTTTGGAAGTTCCTCCTTAAGAGACAACACTGAAGTAATATGTAAATATATATATATATATATATATATATATATATATATATATATATATATATAAAAGGTAAAAATCTACATATATAATCTATAGCAGTGAAGTCAGTACAAGCTATGCTAGTGTACCAGGAAGACACATGCAAGTACACTATATAGTCAAACTTTCATTGGCCTGCTTGGAAGGTGTATTTCAAGGTAACTCAAGAAATATAATGTATACGAAGAAGACATTGCTTTGTTAACACTGTCTCCCTAAGCTGTCTGCAAGTGTCATATGAACTTCACCCTTCTGTCTTTTTACTGCTTGTGATGTCAGTATTTAGCGTTTTAACTGTTGAGGCCTATAGAAATCCAAAGAAACGCACTTTGTCACTTCCCCTAAGGAGACAACTATGAAGTAATGTAGGTAAAGGATAAAAATCCATATACCTTATCTACAAAAGTGAAGTCAAGACAAGCTGTGCTAGAGTACCTGGAACATAATTGCAAGTACATAATTGTCCCTTCCTCCCGTGACAAAAATGGTAAGTGTATATGAAGATGTCTCAAGAAATGCATTGGATACTAAGTAGGTATTATACTGTCAGCACTGACTCCCTAAATTCTCTACAAGTGTCCTGTCAACTTGCCTCTTCTATTTTATCCTGCTTGTGATATCACTATTTAGCCTTTTCCCTGTTCAGGCATAAATGAATCTAAATGAAGGCATTTTAGCAGTTCCTCCTTAAGAGACAACACTGAAGTAAGGTACATAAAGGGTGAAAATCCACATATATTATCTACAGCAGTGAAGTCAGTACAAGCTATGCTAGTGTACCTGGGAGACACTTGCAAGTACACTATCGTCAATTTCTCCTTTAGCCTACTTGGAATTTGTATTTGAACATAACTCAAGAGATACAATGTATAGTGAGAAGATATTAAATTTTCACCACTGACACACTAAAATCTCTACAAGTATCCTATCAACTTGTCTCTTCTATCTTTATCCTGCTTGTGATATCAGTATATATACATTTCCCTGTTGAGGTATATAGGAATCTAAATAAAGGCATTTTGGCAGTTCCTCCTAAAGAGACAACACTGAAGTAAGGTACATTATGGGTGAACATCCACATATTTTATCGAGAGCAGTTAAAACAATACAAGGTATTCTATTGTACCTGGAAGATACTTGAAAGTGCACCATTGTCAATTGCTCCATTGGCCTACTTGTAAGGTGTATTTGAAGATAACTCAAGAGATACAATGTATGCTAAGAAGATATTATATTGTTATCACTGGCACCTTCAACTCTCAACAATTATCCTAGCAATATGACTCTTCGATAGTTTTCCTGCATGTGATATCACTATAACCCTTTTCCCTGTTGAGGCCTATAGAAATCTAAAGGCATTTTATCACTTCCCCTAAAGAGACCACTCTGAAGGAATGTATGTAAAGGCAAAAAATCCATATACCTTATCTACAACAGTGAAGTCAGTTCAAGCTATGCTAGATTACCTAGTACATAATAGCAAGTACACAATTGTCCCTTCCGGCTTTGACAAAAATGGTAAGTGTATATGAAGATGACTCAAGAAATACAATGGATACTAAGTAGATATTACATTGTCAGCCCTGACTCCCTAAATTTTCTACAAGTATCCTGTCAACTTGACTCTTCTTTCTTTATCGTGCTTGGGATATCAGTAATTAACCTTTTCCCTGTTCAGGCATATATGAAGATAAATAAAGGCATTTTGGCAGTTCTTCCTTAAGAGACAACTCTGAGGTACTATGCAAATATATTATATATATATATATATGTGTGTGTGTGTATATATATATATATTTACATATATACATATATATAAATTGTAAAAATCCATATATTATCTACAGCAGTGAAGTCAGTACAAGGTATGCTAGTGTACCTGGAAGATATTCGCAAGTACACTATTGTCAATTTCTCCATCGGTCTATTTAGAAGGGGTATTTGAAAAGAACTCAAGAGATACATTGTACACTAAGAAGATATTAAATTATCATGACTGACACCCTAAACTCTCTACAAGTATCCTATCATCTGGACTCTTCTATCTTTATCCTCCTTGTGATATCATTATATAGCCATTTCCATGTTGAGGCCTATGGGGATCTCAATAAAGTCATTTTAACAGTTCCTATTTAAGAGACAACATTGAAGTCATGCATGTAAAAGGTAGAAATCCCCATATCTTGTCGACAGCAGTGAAGTCAATACAAGGTATTCGAGTGTAGCTGAAAGACACTTGAAAGTACACCATCGTCCATTGCGCCAATGGCCAACGTGTAAGTTGTCCTTGAAGATAATTCAAGAAATACAAAGTATACTAAGAATATATTACATTGTCAAAAATGTCTCCCTAAGCTGCCAGCAAGTCTAATATCAACTTGACTCTTCTATCTTTATCCTGCTTGTGATATCTCTATTTAGCCTTTTCCCTGTAGAGGCATATAGGAATCTAAAGATAGGCATTTGAGTAATTACTCCTTAAGAGACAACACTGAAATCAGGTATATAAAGGGAGAAAATCCACATATTTTATCGAGAGCAGTGAAAACAATACAAGTTATTCTACTGTACCTGGAAGATACTTGCAAGTACACCATTGTCAATTTCTCCATTGGCGTACTTGGAAGGTGTATTTGAAGATAACTCAAGAAATACAATGTATACTAAGAAGATATTACATTGTCAACACTGTCTCCCTAAGGAGTCTGTAAGTCTCATATCACCTTGACCCTTCTATCTTTTTTCTGCTTGTGATATCTGTATTAATCGTTTCCCTGTTGAGGCCTATAGAAATCCAAAGAAATGCACTTTATCACTTCCCCTAAGGAGACAACTCTGAAGAAATGTTTGCAAAGGATAAAAATCCATATACCTTATATACAACAGTGAAGTCAGTACAAGCTGTGCTAAGGTACCTGGAACATAATTGTAAGTACATAATTGTGCCTTCCTCCCTTGAAAAAAATGGTAAGTGTATATGAAGATGACTCAAGAAGTACACTGGATATTAACGATATATTACATTGTCAGCACTGACACCCTAAATTCTCTACAAGTGTCCTGTCAACTTGACTCTTTTATCTTTATACTGCTTGTGATATCAGTATTTAGCCTTTTCCCTGATCAGGCATATAGGAAACTAAATGAAGGCATTCTGGCAGTTCCTCCTAAAGAGACAACACTGAAGAAAAGTACATAAAGGGTGAAAATCCACATATTTTACCGAGAGTAGTGAAAACAATACAAGGTATTCTAGTGTACCTGGAAGATACTTGCAAGTACACCATTGTCAATTGCTCCATTGTCCTACTTGGAAGGTGTATTCGAAGATAACTCAAGAGATACAAGGTATGCTAAGAAGATATTATATTGTCATCACTGACACCTTAAACTCTCAACAAGAATCCTATCAATTTGACTCTTATATCTTTTTCCTGCTTGTGATATCACTATAACCCTTTTCCCTGTAGGGGCCTATAGAAATCCAAAGAAAAGCATTTTCTACTTCCCCTAAAGAGACAAATCTGAAGTAATGTATGTAAAGGCAAAAAATCCGTATACCTTATCTACAACAGTGAAGTCAGTACAAGATGTTCTAGAGTACCTGGAACATAATTGCAAGTACATAATTGTCCCTTCCTCCCTTGAAAAAATGGTAAGTGTTTATGAAGATGACTCAAAAAGTACACTGGATACTAAGGAGGTATTACATTGTCAGCACCGACATCCTAAATTCTCTACAAGTGTCCTGTCAACTTGACTCTTCTATCTTTATGCTGCTTGTGATATCAGTATTTAGCCTTTTCCCTATTCAGGTATATAGGAATCTAAAGGAAGGCATTTTGGCAGTTCCTCCATTAGAGACAACACTTAGGTAATAGTAAATATATATATACATACATATATATATATATAAAGAGTAAAAATCCACATATATTATCTACAGAAGTGAAGTCAGTACAAGCTATGCTAGTGTACCTGGAAGATACTTGCAAGTACACTATTGTCAATTTCTCCATTGGCGTACTTGGAAGGTGTACTTGAAGATGAGTCAACAGATACAATGTATACTAAGAAGATATTAAATTGTCACCACTGACACCCTAAACTCTCTACAAGCATCATATCAACTTGACTCTTCTATCTTTATCCTGCTTGTGATGTCAGTATATAGCCATTTCCCTGTTGAGGTCTATGGGGACCTAAGTAAAGGCATTTTTACAGTTCCTATTTAAGAGACAACATTGAAGTCATGTATGTAAAAGGTAAAAATCCACATATCTTGTCGAAAGCAGTGAACTCAATACAAGATATGCGAGTGTAGCTGGAAGACACGTGCAAGTACACCATTGTCCATTGCTCCATTGGCCAACATGGAAGGTGTCTTTGAAGATAACTCAAGAAATACAATGTATACTAAGAATACATTACAGTGTCAACACTGTCTCCCTAAGCTGTCTGCAAGTCTCATATCAATTTGACTCTTCTATCTTTTTCCTTCTTGTGATATCAGTATTTTGCCTTTTCCAATTGAGGCCTATAGACATCCAAAGAAATGGTTTTTGTCACTTCATCTAAAGAGAAAACTGTTAATTATATATGTTAAGAGTGAAAATCCACATATCATTCCTACAACATTGAAGTCAGTACAAGCTATGCTAGAGTATCTGGAAGATACTTGCTAGTACACAATTGTCCATTCCTCCTTTAGCCAACATGGAAGGTGAATTTATAGATAACTCAAGAAATACAATGTATAAAAAGATGGTATTACGTTGTCACCACTCACACCCTAAACTTTCTACAAGTGTCCTATCAAGTTGACTCTTCTATCTTTATCCTGCTTTTGATATAAGTCTTTAGCCTTTTCCCTGTTCAGGCATATAGGAATGTAAATAATGGCAATTTGGCAGTTCCTCCTTAAGAGACAACACTGAAGTAAGGTATACAAAGGGTGAAAATCCACATATTTAATCGAGAGCACTGAAAACAATACAAGGTATTCTAGTGCACTTCGAAGACACTTGCAATTACACCATTGTCAATTACTCCATTGGCCTACTTGGAAGGTGTATTTGAAGATAAATCAAGAAATACAACGTATACTAAGACGATGTAATATTGCCATCACCGACAACTTAAACTCTCTACAAGTATACTATCAATATTACTCTTCTATCTTTATCCTGCTTGTGATATCAGTATATAGCCATTTCCCTGTTTTGGCCTATGGGGATCTAAATAAAGGCATTTTAACAGTTCCTATTTAAGAGACAACATTGAAGTCATGGATGTAAAGGGAAAAGTCCACATATCTCGTCGAAAGCAGTGAAGTTAATACAAGATATGGGAGTGTAGCTGGAAGACACTTACAAGTACACCATCGTCCATTGCTCCATTGGCCAATGTAGAACGTGTCTTTGAGGACAACTCAAGAAATACCATGTATACTAAGAAGATATTACATTGTCATCATTGTCGCCCTAAGCTGTCTGCACGTCTCATATAAACTTGAGTCTTCTATGTTTTTCCTGCTTGTGATATCAGTATTTTGCCTTTTCCTAGTTGGGACCGTTAGCCATCGAAAGAAATGGTTTTTATCACTTCCTCTATAGAGACAACTGAGACATAATATATGTAAAGGAAGAAAATCCACATATCTTTTCTACCGCATTGAAGTCAGTACAAGCTATGCTAGAATATCTGGGAGATACTTGCTAGTACACAATTGTCCATTCCTCCATTAGCAAACATGGTCGTTGTGCTTGAAGATAACTCAAGAAATACAATGTATAATAAGAATATATTACACTGTCAGCCCTGACACCCTAAACTCTCTGCAAGTGTCATATCAAGTTGACTCTTCTATCGTTATCCTGCCTGTGATATCAGTATATATACTTTTCCCTGTTGAGGCATATAAGAATCTAAATAAAGACAATTTGCAGGTCCTCCTTAAGAGACAACACTGAAGTAAGGTATGTAAAGCGTGAAAATCCACATATTTTATCTAGAGCTGTGAAAACAATACAACGTATTCTAGTGTACCTGGAAGATACTTGCAAGTACACCATGTTCAATAGCTCCATTGGCCTACTTGGAAGGTGTATTTGAAGATAACTCAAGAGATACAATATATACTAAGCAGATAGTATATTGTTGTCACTGACACCTTAAACTCTCTACAAGTACGCTATCAATTTGACTCTTCGGTCTTTTTCCTGCTTGTGATATCACTATAACCCTTTTCCCTGTTGAGGCCTATAAAAATCCAAAGAAATGCATTTTGTCACTTCCCCTAAAGAGACAACTCTGAAGTAATGTATGTAAAGGCTGAAAATCCATATACCTTATCTACAACAGTGAAGTCAGTACAAGCTATGCTAGAGTACCTGGAACATAATTGCAAGTACACAGTTGTCCCTTCCTGCCTTGACCAAAATGGTAAGTGTATATGCAGATGACTGAAGAAAAACACTGTATAGTAACTAGATATTACCTTGTTAGCACTGACTCCCTAAATTCTCTACAAGTGTCCTGTCAACTTGACTGTTCTATCTTTATCCTGCTTGTGATATCAGTATTTAGCCTTATCCCTGTCCATGCATATAGGAATCTAAATGACGCCATTTTGGCAGTTCCTCCTTAAGAGACAACACTGAGGTACTATGCAAATATATATATATATATATATATATATATATATATATATATATATATATATATATACACATATATAAAGTGTAAAAATCCACATATATTATCTACAGCAGTGAAGTCAGTACAAGCTATGCTAATGTACCTGGAAGATACTTGTAACTACACTATTGTCAATTTCTCCATTGGCCTATTTCGAGGGTGTATTTGAAGATAACTCTGGAGATACAATGTATACTAAGAAGATATTACATTGTCACCACTGACACCCTAAACTCTCTACAAGTATCCTATCAACTTATCTCTTCTATCTTTTTCCTGCTTGTGATATCAGTATATAGCCATTTCCCTGTTCAGGACTAGGGGGATCGAAGTAAAGGCATTTTAACAGTTCCTATTTAAGAGACAACATTGAAAGCATGTATGTAAAAGGTAAAAATCCACATATCTTGTCGAAAGCAGTGAAGTCAATACAAGATATTGGAGTGTAACTGGAAGACACTTGCAAGTGCACCGTCGTCCATTGCTCCGTTGGCCAACAGAAGGTGTCTTTGAAGATAACTCAAGAAATAGAATGTATACTAAGAATATATTACATTGTCAACACTGTCGCCCTAAGCTGTCTGCAAGTCTCCTATCCACTTGACTCTGCTATCTTTTTCCTGCTTGTGATATTAGTATGTTGCCTTTTCCTAATTCAGGCATATAGCCATAAAAAGAAATGGTTTTTGTCACTTCCTCTATAGAGACAACTGTGAAATAATATATAAAGGGTGAAAATCCACATATGTTTTCTACAGCAGTGAAGGCAGTACAAGCTGTGCTAGAGTATCTGGAAGATACTTGCTAGGACACAATTGTCCATTCCTCCATTAGCCAACATGGAAGGTGTTTATGAAGATAACTCAAGAAATACAATGTATAACAAGAATATATTTCATTGTCAGGCCTGACATCCTAAACTCTCTGCAAGTGTCCTATCAAGTTGACTCTTCTATCTTTATCCTGCTTGTGATACCAGTATTTAGTCTTTTCCCTGTTGGGGCATATAGGAATCTAAATAAAGGCATTTTGGCAGTTCCTCCTTAAGAGACAACATTGAAATAAGGTATATAAAGGGTGAATATCCACATATTTTATCGATAGCAGTGAAAACAATACAAAATATTCTAGTGGACCTGGAAGATACTTGCAAGTACACCATTGTCAATTGGTCCATTCCCCTACTTGGAAGGTGTACTTGAAGATAATACAAGAGACACAATATATGCTAAGAAGATATTACTTTGTTATCAGTGACACCTTAAACTCACTACAAGTATCCTATCAACGTGTCTCTTCTATCGTTATCCTGCTTGTGATATCAATATATAGCCATTTTCATGTTGAGTCCTCTGGGGATATAAGTAAAGGCATTTGAACAGTTCCTATTTAAGAGACAACATTGAAGTCAGGTATGTAAAAGGTAAAAATCCACATATCCTGTCGACTGCAGTGAAGTCAATACAAGATATGCGATTGTAGCTGGAAGACACTTGCAAGTACACCATCGTCCACTGCTCCATTGGCTAACATGGAAGGTGTATTTGAAAATAACTCAAGAAATACAATGTGTACTAAGAATATATTACTTTGTCATCACTGACATCTTAAACTCTCTAGAAGTATCCTATCAATTTGACTCTTTGGTCTTTTTCCTGCTTGTGATATCAGTATTTAACCTTTTCCCTGTTGAGGCCTATAGAAATCCAAAGAAACGCATTTTCTCGCGTCCCCTAAAGAGACAACTCTGAAGTAATGTATGTAAAGGCTAAAAATCCATGTACCTTATCTACAACAGTGAAGTCAGTACAAGCCATCATAGAGTACCTGGAACATAATTGCAAGTACACACTTGTCCATTCCTGCATTGACAAAAATGGGAAGTGTATATGAAGATGACTCAAGAAATATATTGGATAATAAGTAGGTATTACATTGTCAGCCCTGACACCCTAAATTCTCTACAATTGTCCTGTCCACTTGACGCTTCTTTCTTTATCGTGCTTGTGATACCAGTATATATCCATTTACCTCGAGGGCCCCGTGGGATCTATATAAAGGCATTTTAACAGTTCCTATTTAAGAGACAACATTGAAGTCAGGTATGTAAAGGGTAAAAATCCACATATCTTTTCGACAAAAGTGAAGTCAATACAAGATATGGGAGTGTAGGTAGAAGACACTTCCAAGTTCACCATCGTCCATTGCTCCATTGGCCAACATGGAAGGTGTTGTTGAAGATAACTCAAGAAATACAATGTATGCTTAGAATATATTACATTGTCAACACTGTCTCCCTAAGCTGTCTGCAAGTCTCATATCAACTTGACTCTTCTATCTTTTTCCGGCTTATGATATCAGTATTTTGCCTTTTCCTGGTTGACGCCTATAGCAATCCAAAGGAATGGTGTTTGTCACTTCATCTAAAGAGACACCTGTGAAATAATATATTTAAAGGGTGAAAATCCACATATCTTTTCTAGAGCAGTCAAGTCACTACAAGCTATGCTAGAGAATCTGAAAGAAACTTGCTAGTACACAGTTGTCCATTCCTCCATTGGCCAACATTGAAGGTGTATATGAAGATAACTAAAGAAATACAAGGTATAATAACAATACATTACATTGCCAGCCCTGACACCCTAAACTCTCTACAAGTGTCCTATCAAGGTGACTCTTCTATCTTTATCCTGCTTGTGATATCAGTATTTAGCCTTTTCCCTATTAAGGTATATATGGCAGTTCCTCCTTAAGCGACATTGAATTAAGGTGTATAAAGGATGAAAATCCACATATTTTATCGAGAGCAGTGAAAACAATACAAGGTTTTCTAGTGTACCTGGAAGATACTTGCAAGTACACCATTGTCAACTGCTCCATTGGCCTACTTGGAAGGTGTATTTGAAGATAACTGAAGAGATACCACGTATAGTAGGAAGATATTATATTGTCATCACTGACACCTTAAAGTCTCTACAAATATCCTATCAATTTGAGTCTTCGATGTCTTTCCTGCTTGTGATATCAGTATTTAGACTTTTCCCTGTTGAGGTCTATAGAAATCCAAAGAAACGCATTTTGTAACTACCCGTAAAGGGACAACTCTGAAGTAATGTATGCAAAGGCTAAAAATCCATATACCTTATCTACAACAGTGAAGTCAGTACAAACTATGCTAGAATACCAGGAACATAATTGCAAGTACACAACTGTCCCTTCCTGCCTTGACCAAAATGGTAAGTGTATATGAAGATGACTCAAGAAATACATTGGATACTAAGTAGATATTACGTTGTCAGCACTGACCCCATAAATCTCTACAAGTGTCCTCTCAACTTGACTCTTCTATCTTTATCCTGCTTGTGATATCAGTATTTAGCCTTATCCCTGTTGAGGCATATAGGAATCTAAATGAAGCCATATTTGCAGTTCCTCCTTAAGAGACAATACTGAGGTACTATGCAAATGTAATATATATATATATATATATATATATATATATATATATATATATATATACATATATACATATATAAAGGGTAAAAATCCACATATATTATCCACAACAGTGAAGTCAGTACAAGCCAAGCTATGCTAATGTACCTGGAAGTTACTTGTAAGTACATTATTGTCAATTTCTCCATTGGCCTATTTGGAGGGTGTATTTGAAGATAATTCTGGAGATACAATGTATACTAAGAAGATATTAAATTGTCACCACTGACACCCTAAACTCTCTACAAGTATCCTATCAACTTGTCTCTTCTATCTTTTTCCTGCTTGTGATATCAGTATATAGCCATTTCCCTGTTCAGGACTATGGGGATCTAAGTAAAGGCATTTTAACAGTTTCTATTTAAGAGACAACATTGAAGTCATGTATGTAAAAGTTAAAAATCCACATATCTTGTCGAAAGCGGTGAAGTCAATACAAGATATGCGAGTGTAACTGGAAGACACTTGCAAGTACACCATCGTCCATTGCTCCATTGGCCGTCTTTGAAGATAACTCAAGAAATACAAGGCATACTAAGAAGATATTAGATTGTCAACACTGTCGAACTAAGCTGTCTGCAAGTCTCATATCAACTTGACTCTTCTATCTTTTTCCTGCTTGTTATATTAGTATTTTGCCTTTTCCTAATTGAGGCATATAGCCATAAAAAGAAATGGTTTTTGTCACTTCCTCTATAGAGACAACTGTGAAATAATATATATAGTGTGAAAATCCACATATCTTTTCTACAGCAGTGATGTCAGTACAAGCTATGCTAGTGTATCTGGAAGATACTTCCTAGGACACAATTGCCATTCCTCCATTAGCCAGTATGGAAGGTGTATTTGAATATAACTCAAGAGATACAATGCATACAAAGAAGACATTAAATTGTCACCACTGACACCCTAAAATCCCTACAAGTATCCTATCAACTTGACTCTTCTATCATTACCCTGCTTCTGATATCAATATTTAGCCTTTGCCCTGTTGAGTCATATAGGAATCTAAATAAAGGCATTTTGGCTGTTCCTCCTAAAGAGAAAACACTGAAGTAACATGTAAATATATATATATATATATATATATATATATATATATATATATATATATATATATATATATATATATATATATAAATATTTAAAGGTAAAAATCCACATATGTTATCTACAGCAGTGAAGTCAGTACAAGCTTTGCTAGTGTACCTGGAAGATACTTGCAAGCACACTATTGTCAATTTCTCCATTGGCCTACTTGGAATGTGGTTTTGAAGATAACTCAAGAGATACAATGTAAACCAAGAAGATATTAAATTTTCACCACTGACACCCTAATATCTCTTCAAGTATCCTATCAATTTGACTCTTCTATCTTTATCCTGCTTGTGATATCAGTATTTAGCCTTTTCCCTGTTGAGGCATATAAGAATCTAAATAAAGGCATTTTGGCAGTTCCTCCTTAAGAGACAACACTGAAATAAGATATATAAAGGGTGAAAATCCACATATTTTATGGAGAGCAGTGAAAACAATGCAAGGTATTCTAGTGTACCTGGAAGATACTTGCAAGTACACCATTGTAAATTGCTCCATTGGCTTACTTGGAAGGTGTACTTGAAGATAAATCAAGACATACAAAGGATACTAACAAGATATTGTATTGTCATCACTGACACCTTAAACTCTCTACAAGTATCCTATCAATTAGATTCTTCGATCATTTTGCTGTTTGTGATATCAGTATTTAGCCTTTCCCTGTTGAGGCCTATAAAAATCCAAAGAAACACGTTTTGTCACTTCCCCCAAAGAGACAATTGTGAAGTAATGTATGTAAAGGCTAAAAATCCACATACACTATCTGTAAAAGTGAAATCATTATGAGATGTGCTAGAGTACCTGGAACATAATTGGAAATACACAATTGTCCCTTCCTCCCTTGACCAAAATGGTAAGTGTATATGAAGATGACTCAAGAAATACATTGAATAATAAGTAGATATTACATTGTCAGCACTGACTCCCTAAATTCACTACAAGTGCCCTGTCAAAATGACTTTTCTATCTTTATCCTGCTTGTGATGTCAGTGTTTAGCTTTTTCCCTGTTGAGGCATATAGGAATCTAAATGAAGGCATTTTGGCAGTTCCTCCTTAAGAGACAACACGGAAGTAATACGTAAATATATATATATATATATATATATACATATATACACATACATATATAGATACATAGATAGATCGATAGATATGACAAAGGGCAAAAATCCCCATATATTATCTAAAGCAGTGAAGTCAGTACAAGCTATGCTAGTGTACCTGGAAGGTACTTGCAAGGACAGTCTTGTCAATTTCTCCATTGGCCTACTTGGAAGGTGTATTTGAAGATAACTCAAGAGATACAATATATACCAAGAAGACATCAAATCGTCACCACTGACACCCTAAACTCTTTACAAGTATCCTATCAACTTGACTCTTCTATCGTTGTCCTGCCTGTGATATCAGTATTTAGCCTTTTCCCTTTTGAGGCATATAGGCATCTACATAAAGACATTTTGGCTTTTTCTCCTTAAGAGACAACACTGAAATTAGATATATAAAGGGTGAAAATCCACATATTTTATCGAGAGCAGTGAAAACAATGCAAGGTATTCTAGTGTACCTGGAAGATACTTGCAAGTACACCATTGTCAATTGCTCCATTGGCCTACTTGGAAGTTGTACTTGAAGATAAATCAAGAGATACAAGAGATACTAAGAAGATATTATAATGTCATCACTGACACCTTAAACTCTCTACAAGTATCCTATCAATTTGACTCTTGGATCTTTTTCCGGCTTGTGATATCAGTATTTAGCCTTTTCCCTGTTGAGGCCTATAGAAATCCAATGAAACACGTTTTGTCACTTCCCTTAAAGAGACAACTGTGAAGTAATATATGTAAAGGCTAAAAATCCATATACCTTATCTGCAAAAGTGAAGTCATTATAAGCTGTGCTAGAGTGCCTGGAACATAATTGGAAGTACACAATTGTCCCTTCCTCCCTTGACCAAAATGGTAAGTGTATATGAAGATGACTGAAGAAATACATTGAATAATAAGAAGATATTACATTGTCAGCACTGACTCCCTAAATTCTCTACAAGTGTCCTGTCAAATTGACTCTTCTATCTTTATCCTGCTTGTGATGTCAGTATTTAGCTTTTTCCCTGTTCAGGCATATAGGTATCTCTATGAAGGCATTTTGGCAGTTCCTCCTGAAGAGACAACACTGAAGTAATACGAAAATATATATATATATATATATATATATATATATATACATATATATATATATATATATAGTTATATAGATAGATATAAAAAAGGCTAAAAATCCACATATATTATCTACAGCAGTGAAGTCAGTACAAGCTATGCTAGTGTACGTTGAAGATACTTGCAAGCACACTATTGTCAATTTCTCCATTGGCCTACTTGTAAGGTGCATTTGAAGATAACTCAAGAGATAAAATGTATACCAAGAAGACATCAAGTTTTCACAACTGACACCCTAAAATATCTACAAGTATCCTATCAACTTGACTCTTCTATCTTTATCCTGCTTGTGATAACAGTATTTAGCCTTTTCCCTGTTGAGGCATATAGGAATCTAAATAAAGACATTTTGGCAGTTCCTCCTTAAGATACAACAATTAAATAAGATATATAAGGGGTGAAAATCCACATATTTTATCGAGAGCAGTGAAAACAATGCAAAATATTCTAGTGTACCTGGAAGATACTTGCAAGTACACCATTGTCAATTGCTCCATTGGCCTACATGGAAGGTGTACTTGAAGAAAAATCAAGAGATACAATGCATACTAACAAGATATTATATTGTCATCACTGACACCTTAAATTCTCTACAAGTATCCTGTCAATTTGACTCTTGGATCTTTTTCCGGCTTGTGATATCAGTATTTAGCCTTTTCCCTGTTTAGGCCTATAGAAATCCAATGAAACACGTTTTGTCACTTCCCTTAAAGAGACAACTGGGAAGTAATATATGTAAAGGCTAAAAATCCATATACCTTATCTGCAAAAGTGAAGTCATTATAAGCTGTGCTAGAGCGCCTGGAACATAATTGCAAGTACACAATTGCCCCTTCCTCCCTTGACCAAAATGATAAGTGTATATGAAGATGACTGAAGAATTACATTGAATAATAAGAATATATTACATTGTCAGCACTGACTCCCTAAATTCTCTACAAGTGTCCTGTCAAACTAACTCTTCTATCTTTATCCTGCTTGTGATGTCAGTATTTAGCTTTTTCCCTGTTCAGGCATATAGGAACCTAAATGAAGGCATTTTTGGAGGTCCTTCGGAAGAGACAACAATGAAGTAATACGCAAATATATATATATATATATATATATATATATATATATATATATACATAGATAGATAGATAGATAGATATAAAAAAATGTAAAAATCCACATATATTATCTGCAGCAGTGAAGTCAGTACAAGCTATGCTAGTGTACCTGGAAGATACTTGCAAGTACACCATTGTCAATTGCTCATTTGGCCTACTCGGAAGATGTATTTGAAGAAATCTCAAGAGATACAATGTATACTAAGAAGATATTAAATTATCTGCACTGACACCCTAAAATGTCTACAAGTGTCCTATCAAATTTAGTCTTCTATCTGTATCCTGTTTGTGTTATCAGTATTTAGCCTTTCCCTGTTGAGGCCTATAGGAATCTAAATAAATGCATTTTGGCCAGTTCCTACTTAAGAGACAACACTGAAAAAAGGTTTATAAAGGGTGAAAATTCACATACTGTATCGAGAGCAGTGAAAACGATGCAAGGTATTCTAGTGTACCTGGAAGATACTTGCAAGTACACCATTCTCAATTGCTCCATTGGCCTACTTGGAAGGTGTATTTGAAGATAAATCAAGAGATACAATGGACACTAAGAAGATATTATATTGTCATCACTGACACCTTAAACTCTCTACAAGTATCCTCTCAATTTGTCTCTTCGATCTTTTTCTGGCTTGTGATATCAGTATTTAGCCTTGTCCCTGTTGAGGCCTATAGAAATCCAAAGAAACACGTTTTGTCACTTCCCCTAAAGAGACAACTGTGAAGTAATGTATGTAAAGGCTAAAAATCCATATACCTTCTCTGCAAAAGTGAAGTCATTACAAGCTGTGCTAGAGTACCTGGAACATAATTGCAAGTACACAATTGTAACTTCCTCCCTTGACCAAAATGGTAAGTGTATATGAAGATGACTGAAGAAATACATGGAATAATACGTAGATATTACATTTTCAGCACTGACTCCCTAAATTCTCTACAAGTGTCCTGTCAAATTGACTCTTCTATTTTTATTCTGCTAGTGATGTCAGTATTTAGCTTTTTCCCTGTTCAGCCATATAAGAATCTAAATGAAAGCATTTTGGTAGTTCCTCCTGATGAGACAACACTGAAGTAATACATAAATATATATATATATATATATATATATATATATATATATATATATATATATGTATATATATACAAATATAGATAGATAGATAGATACAAAAAAGGGTAAAAATCCCCATATATTATCTACAGCAGTGAAGTCAGTACAAGCTATGCTAGTGTACCTGGAAGATACTTGCAAGCACACTATTGTCAATTTCTCCATTGGCCTACTTGCAAGGTGTATTTGAAGATAACTCAATTGATACAATGTATACCAAGAAGACATCAAATTGTCACCACTGACACCGTAAAATATCTACAAGTATCCTATCAACTTGACTCTTCTATATTTATCCTGCTTGTGATATCAGTATTTAGCCTTTTCCCTGTTGAGGCATATAGGAATGTAAATAAAGGCATTTTGGCAGTTCCTCCTTAAGAGACAGCACTGAAGTAAGGTATATAAAGGGTGAAAATCCACATCTTTTATCGATAGCAGTGAAAACCATGCGAGGTACTCTAGTGTACCTGGAATATACTTGCAAGTACACCATTGTCAATTGCTCTATTGGCCTACTTGGAAGGTGTATTTGAAGATAAATCTGGAGGTACAACGGATTCTAAGAAGATATTATATTGTCATCACTGACACCTTAAACTCTCTACAAGTATCCTATCAATGTGACTCTTCGATCTTTTTCCTGCTTGTGATATCAGTATTAACTTTTCCCCTGTTGAGGCCTATAGAAATCCAAAGAAACACGTTTTGTCAATTCCCCTAAAGAGACAACTGTGAAGTAATGTATGTAAAGGCTAGAAAACCATATACCTTATCTGCAAAAGTGATGTCATTACAAGGTGTGCTAGAGTACCTGGAACATAATTGAAAGTACACAATTGTCCCTTCCTCCCTTGTCCAAAATGGTAAGTGTATATGGAGATGACTGAAGAAATACATTGAATAATAAGTAGATATTACATTGTCAGCACTGACTCCCTAAATTCTCTACAAGTGTCCTGTCAAATTGACTCTTCAATCTTTATCCTGCTTGTGATGTCAGAATTTAGCTTTTTCCCTGTTGAGGCATATAGGAATCTAAATGAAGGCATTTTGGCAGTTCCTCCTTAAGAGACAACACTGAAGTAATACGTTAATATATATATATATACATATATATATATATATATACATACATATATATGTACATATATAGATAGATAGATAGATATAAAAAAGTGTAAAAATCCACATATATTATCTACAGCAGTGAAGTCAGTACAAGCTATGCTGGTGTACCTGGAAGATACTTACAAATACACCCTTGTCAATTTCTCCACTGGCCTACTTGGAAGGTGTATTTGAAGATAAATCAAGAGATACAATGTATACTAAGAAGATATTAAATTATCACCACTGACACCCTAAAATCTCTTCAAGTGTCCTATCAACTTCAGTCTTCTATCTTTATCCTGCTTGTGATATCACTATATTATAGCCTTTTCCCGGTTGAAGCATATAGGAATCTAAATAAAGGTATTTTCGCAGTTCCTCCTTAAGAGACAACACTGAAATAAGGTATACAAAGGGTGAAAATCGACATATTTTATCGAGAGCAGTGAAGACAATGCAAAGTATTCTAGTGTACCTGGAAGATACTTGCAAGTACACCATTCTCAATTCCTCCATTGGTCTACTTGGAAGGTGTATTTGAAGATTAATAAAGAGATATAATGGATACTAAGAAGATATTGTATTGTCACCACTGACACCTTAAACTTGCTACAAGTATCCTATCAACTTGGCACTTCTATCTTTATCCTGCTTGTGATATCAGTATATAGCCATTTCCCTGTTGAGGCCTATAGGGATCTAAATAAAGGCATTTTAACAGTTACTATTTAAGAGACAAGATGAAAATCATGTATGTAAAAGGAAATAATCCACATATCTTTTCGACAGCAGTGAAGTCAATACAAGATATGCGATTGTAGGTGGAAGACACTTGCAAGTACACCATAGTCTATTGCTCCTTTGGCCAAAATGGAAGGTGTATTTGAAGATAACTCAGGAAATACCAAGTATACTAAGAAGATGTTACATTGTCAACGCTGTCTCCCTAAGCTGTCTGCAAGTCTCATATCAACTTGATTCTTCTATCTTTTTCCTGCTTGAGATATCAGTTTTTTGCCTTTTTCCTAGTTGAGGCCTCTAGCCATCCAAAGGAAAGGTGTTTGTCATTTCCTCTAAAGAGACAACTGTGAAATAATATCTGTAAAGGGTGAAAATCCACATATGTTTTCTACATAAGTGAAGTCAGTACAATCTATGCTACAGTATCTGCAAGACACTTGCTAGTACACAATTGTTCATTCCTCCATTGTCCACCATGGAAGGTGTATTTGGAGATAACTCAAGAAATACAATGTATAATAAGAAGATATTACATTGTCAGCCTGGACACCCTAAACTCGCTACAAGTGTCCTATCAAGGTGACTCTTCTCTGTTTATCCTGCTTGTGATATCAGTATTTATCCTTTTCCTTGTGGAGGCCTATAGGAATAAAAATAAAGGCATTTTGACAGTTCCTCCTTAAGAGACAACACTGAAGTAAGGTATGTAAATGATGAAAATCCACATATTTTATCGAGAACAGTGAAAATAAAGCCAGCTATTCTAGTGTACCTGGAAGGTACTTGCAAGCACACCATTGTCAATTGCTCCTTTGGCCTATTTGGAAAGTGTATTTGATGATAAGTAAAGAGATACAATGTATACTAAGGAGATATTACACTGTCACCACTGATACCATAAACGTCCTACAATTATCCTATCAACTTGGCTGTTCTATCTTTATCTTGCTTGTGATATCAGTATATAGCCATTTCCCTGTTTAGGCCTATGGGGATCTCAATAAAGGCATTTTAACAGTTCCTATTTAAGAGACAAGATTGAAATCCTGTATGTAAAAGGAAAAAATCCACATATTTTTTGGACAGCAGTGAAGTCAGTACAAGATATGCGATTGTAGCTGGAAGACACTTGAAAGTACACCATCATCTATTGCTTCTTTGGCCAAAATAAAAGGTGTATTTGAAGATAACTCAGGATATACCATGTATACTAAGAAGATGTTACATTGTCAACACTGTCTCCCTAAGCTCTCTGCAAGTCACATGTGAACTTGACTCTTCTATCTTTTTCCTGCTTGAGATATCAGTTTTTTGCCTTTTCCGAGTTGAGGCATATAGCCATCCAAAGGAATGGTTTTTGTCACTTCCTCTGAAGAGACAACTCTGAAATAATATATGTAAAGGGTGAAAATCCACATATGTTTTCTACAGCAGTGAAGTCAGTACAATCTATCCTACACTATCTGGCAGACACTTGCTCGTTCACAATTTTGAATTCCTCCATTGTCCACCATGGAAGGTGTATTTGGTGATAACTGAAGAAGTACAACCTATTATAAGAAGATATTGTATTGTCAGAATTGACACCATAAACTCTCTACAAGTATCCTACGCAGTTTACTCTTCTATCTTTATCCTGCTTGTTATACCAGTATTTATCGTGTTCCTTGTGGAGGCCTATAGGAATCTAAATAAAGGCATTTTGGCAGTTCCTCCTTAAGAGACAACACTGAAGTAAGGTATGTAAATGGTGACAATCCACACATTTGATCGAGAGCAGGGAAAACAAGACCAGGTATTCTAGTATACCTGGAAGATACTTGCAAGTACACCATTGTCTATTGCTCCATTGGCCTACTTGGAAGGTTTATTTGAAGATAACACAAGAGATACAATGTATACTAAGAAGATATTATATTGTCACCACTGACACCTAAAACTTGCTACAAGTATCCTATCAACTTGGCTGTTCTATCTTTTACCTGCTTGTGATATAAGTATATAGCCATTTCCCTGTTGAGGTCTCTGGGGATCTAAATAAACGCATTTTAACAGTTACTATTTAAGAGAAAAGATTGAAATCATGTATGTAAAAGGAAAATATCCACATATCTTTTCGACTGCAGTGATGTCAATACAAGATACACGATTGTAGCTAGAAGACACTTGCAAGTACACCATCATCTATTGCTTCTTTGGCCCAAATGGAAGGTGTATTTGAAGATTACGCAGGAAATACAATGTATACTAAGAAGATATTACAGTGTCACCACTGTCTCCCTAAGCTGTCTGCAAATCTCATATCAACTTCATTCTTCTATCTTTTTCCTGCTTGAGATATCAGTTTTTTTGCCTTTTTCCTAGTTGAGGCCTCTAGCCATCCAAAGGAAAGGTGTTTGCCATTTCCTCTAAAGAGACAACTGTGAAATAATATCTGTAAAGGGTGAAAATCCACATATGTTTTCTACATAAGTGAAGTCAGTACAATCTATGCTACAGTATCTGCAAGACACTTGCTAGTACCCAATTGTGCATTCCTCCATTGTCCACCATGGAAGGTGTATTTGGAGATAACTCAAGAAATACAATGTATAATAAGAAGTTATTACATTGTCAACCTTGACACCCTAAATTCGCTACAAGTGTCCAATCAAGGTGACTCTTCTATCTTTATCCTGCTTGTGATATCAGTATTTATCCTTTTCCTGGATGAGGCCTATAGGAATATAAATAAAGGCATTTTGGCAGTTCCTCGTTAAGAGACAACACTGAAGTAAGGTATATAAATGTTGAAAATCCACATATTTTATCGAGAGCAGTGAAAATAAGGCCAGGTATTCTAGTGAACCTGGAAGGTACTTGCAAGTACACTATTTTCAGTTGCTCCATTGGCCTACTTGGAAGGTGTATTTGTAGATAACTGAAGAGATACAATGTATATACTAAGAAGATATTATATTGACATCTCTGACACCTTAAACTCTCTACAAGTATCCTATTTATTTGACTCTTCTATCTTTATCCCACGTGTGATATCAATATTTAGCCTCTTCCCTCTTGAGGCCTATAGAAATCGAAAGAAACGCATTTTGTCACTTCTCCTAAACAGACAACTCTGAAATAATGTATGTAAAGTCTAAAAATCCATATAACTTATCCACAAGAGTGAAGTCAGTACAAGCTGTGCTAGAGTACCTCAAATATAATTCGATGTACACAATTGTCCCTTCCTCCCTTGACCAAAATAGTATGCCTATATGAAGACGATTCAAGAAGTACATTGGATACTAAGTAGATATAACATTGTCAGCACTGACTCCCTAAATTCTCTACAAGTGTCCTGTCAACTTGACTCTTCTACCTTTATCCTGCTTGTGATATCAGTATCTAGCCTTTTCCGTGTTGAGGAATATAGAAATTTAATGAAGGCATTTTGGCAGTCCCTCCTTAAGAGACAACACTGAGGTAAGGTATATAAAGGGTGAAAATACACATATTTTATCGAGAACAGTGAAAACAAAACAAGGTATTCTAGTGTACCTGGAAGATACTTGCAAGTACACCATTATCAATTGCTTCAATGGACTACTTGGACGGTGTATTTTAAGATAACTCAAGAGATACAATATATACTAAGAAGATATTAAATTGTCACCACGGACACCCTAAGCTCTCTACAAGTATCCTATCAATTTGACTCGTCGAACTTTTTCCTTCTTGTGATACCACTATTTAGCCTTTTCTCTATTGAGGCGCATAGAAATCCAAAGAAACACATTTTGTCACTTCTCCTAAAGAGACAACTCTGAAGTAATGTATGTAAAGGCTAAAAATCCATATACCTAATCTACAACAGTGAAATCAGTAAAAGCTGTGCTAAAGTACCTGGAACATAATTGCAAGTACACTATTGTCCCTTCCTCCCTTGAGCAAAGTGGTAAGTGCATGTGACGATGACTCAAGAAATACATTGGATACTAAGTAGATATTACATTGTCAGCACTGACTCCCTAAATTCTCTACAAGTGTCCTGTCAACTTGACTCTTTTATCATTATCTTGCTTGTGATGTGAGTATTAGGCCTTTTCTCCGTTCAGGCATGTAGGAATCTAAATGAAGGCATTTTGGCAGTTCCTCCTGAAGAGACAACACTGAAGCGATATATAAATACATATATATATATATTGTAAAAATCCACATATATTATCTAAAGCAGTGACATCAGGACAAGCTATGCTAGTGTACCTGCAAGATCCTTCAAGTACACTATTGTCAATTTCTACATTGGCCTACTTGGAAGGTGTATTTGAAGATATCTCCAGAGATACTATGTATACTAAGAAGATGTTAAATTGTCACCACTGACACCCTAAACTCTGTACAAGTGTCCTATCAACCTGAATCTTCTATCTTTATCCTGCTTGTGATATCAGTATATAGCCATTTCCTTGTTGAGACCTATGGGGAACTAAATAAAGGCATTTTAAAAGTTCCTTCTTAAGAGACAACATTGAAGTCATGTATGTAAAAGGTAAAAATCCACATATCTTTTCGACAGCAGTGAAGTCAATATAAGATATGCGAGTGTAGCTCGAAGACACTTGCAAGTACACTATCGTACTTTGCTCCACTGGCCAGCATGGAAGGTGTATTTGAAGATAACTCAAGAAATACAATGTGTACTAAGAAGATATTACATTGTCAACACTGTCTCCCTAAGCTGTCTGCAAGTCTCATAACAACTTGACTCTTCGATATTTTTCCTGCTTGTGATATCAGTATTATGCCTTTTACCTGTTCAGGTACATAGGAATCTAAATGATGGCATTTTGGCAGTTTTCCTTAAGAGACAACACTGAAGTAATATGTAAATATATATATATATATATATATTTCTATAAAGGGTAAATATCCACATATATTATCTACATCAGTGAAATCAGTACAAGCTACGCTAGTGTACCTGGAAGACACTGGCAAGGTCACTATTGTGAATTTCTCCATTGGCCTACTTGGAAGGTGTATTGGAAGATAACTCAAGAGATACAATGTATACTAAGAAGATATTAAATTGCCACCACTGAAGACCAAAACTCTCCACAAGTATGCTATCAACTTGACTCTTCTATCTTTTTTCTGCTTGTGATATCAGTATATAGGCATTTCCCTGTTGAGGCTTATGGGGATCCAAATAAAGGCATTTTAACAGTTCCTATTAAAGAGACAACATTTAAGTCATGTATGTAAAAGGTAAAAATCCACATATTTTATCGAGAGCAGTGAGGTCAATACAAGATATGCGAGTGTAGCTGGAAGACACTTGCAAGTACACCATTGTCCATTGCTGCATTGGCCAACATGGAAGGTGTATTTGAAGATAACTGAAGAAATACAATGTATACTAAGAAGATATTACATTGTCAACACTGTCTTCCTAAGCTGTCTGCAAGTCTCACAAAGGCTTGACTATTCAATATTTTATCTGCTTTTCATATCAGTATATTGCCTTTTCCTAGTTGAGGCCTATAGCCATCCAAAGAAATGATTTTGTCACTATCTCTAAAGAGACAACTGTGAAACAATATATGTAAAGAGTGAAAATCCACATGTCTTTTCTAGAGCAGTGAAGTCAGCACAAGCTATGCTAGAGTATCTGGAAGATACTTGCTAGTACACAATTGCCCATTCCTCCGTTGGCCAACATGGAAGGTGTATTTGAAGATAACTCAAGAGATACATTGTATACTAAGAAGATATTATTTTGACATCACTGACGCCTTAAACTCTCTACAGGCATATAGGAATCCATATGAAAGCATTTTGGCAGTTCCTACTTAAGCGACAACACTGAAGTAATATGTAAATATATACATATATATATATATATATATATATATATATATATATATATATATAAAGGGCAAAAATCGACATATATTATCTACAGCATTGAAGTCAGTACAACCTATGGTAGAGTATCTGGAAGATAATTGCTAGTACACAATTGTCCATGCCTCAATTGCCCAACATGGAAGGTGCTTTTTGAAGATTACTCAAGAAATACAACGTAAAATAAGAATATATTACATTGTCAGCCCTGACACCCTAAACTCTGCAAGTGTCCTATTAAGTTGAATCTTCTGTCTTTATCTTCAAATACACCTTCGAAGTAGGCCAAGGGAGCAATTGACAATGTTGTCCTTGCAAGTATCTTCCAGGTACACTAGAATACCTTGTATTTTTTTACTGCTCTCGATAAAATATGTGGATTTTCACCCTTTACATCCCTTACTTCGGTGTTGTCTCTTAAGGAGGACCTGCCAAAATGCCTTTATTTATATTCCTATAGGCCTCAACAGGGAAAAGGCTAAATACTGACATCACAAGCAGGATAAAGGTAGAAGAGTCAAGTTGACAGGACACTTGTAGAGAATTTGGCGAGTCAGTGCAGACAATGTAATATCTACTTAGTATCCAATGTATTTCTTGAGTCACCTTCCTATACACGTTCCATTTTGGTCAAGGGAGGAAGGGACAATTGTGTACTTGCAATTATGTTCCAGGGACTCAAGCACAGCTTGTACTGACTTCACTGTTGTAGATAAGTTATATGGATTGTTAGCCTTTACATACATTACTTCAGAGTTGTCTCTTTAGGAGAAGTGACAAAATGTGTTTCTTTGGATTTCTATGGGCCTCAAAAGGGAAAAGGCTAAATACTGATATCCAAGCAGGAAAAAGATCGAAGGGTCAAATTGATACGTGACGTGTAGAGAGTTTAACATATCAGTGATGACAATATAATATCTTCTTAGCATACATTGTATCTCTTGAGTTATCTTCAAATACACCTTCCAAGTAGGCCAATGGAGCAATTTATAATGGTATACTTGCAAGTATCTTCCAGGTTCACTAGAATTCCTTGTATTATTTTCACTGCTCTCCATAAAATATGTGGATTTTCACCATTTGCATATATTATTTCACAGTTGTCTCTTTAGAGGAAGTGACAAACACCATTCCTTTGGATGGCTCTAGGCCACAACTAGGAAAAGGCAAAATACTGATATATGAAGCAGAAAAAAGATAGAAGAGTCAAGTTGATATGAGACTTGTAGACAGCTTAGAGAGACAGTGTTGACAATGTAATATCTTCTTAGTATACATGGTATTTTCTGAGTTTTCTTCAAATTCACCTCTCATTTTGGCCAAAGGAGCAATAGACGATGGTGTACTTGCAAGTGTCTTTCAGCTACAATCGCATATCTTGTATTGACTTACCTGCTGTCGAAAAGATATGTGGATTTTTTCCTTTTACATACATGATTTCAATCTTGTCTCTTAAATACAAACTGTTTAAATGCCTTTATTTAGATCCCCATAAGCCTCTACAGGGAAATGGCTATATACTGATATCACAAGCAGGATAAAGTTAGAAGAGCCAAGTTGGTAGGATACATGTAGCGAATTTGAGGTGTCAGTGGTGACAATATAATATCTTCTTAGTATACATTGTATTTCTTAATTTATCTTGAAATACACCTTCCAAGTAGGCCAATGGAACAATTGACAATGATGTACTTCCAAGTATCTTCCAGGTATACTAGAATACCTTGTATTGTTTCCACTGCTCTCGAGAAAATATGTGGATTTTCACCCTTTACATACCTCACTTCAGTGTTGTCTCTTAAGGAGGAACTGCCAAAATGCCTTTATTTAGATTCCTATGGGCCTCACCTGGGAAAAGGATAAATACTGATATCACAAGCAGGATAAAGATAGAAGAGGCAAATTGACAGGACACTTGTAGAGAGCTTAGGGTGTCAAGGCTGACCATGTAATATCTTCTTATTATACATTGTATTTCTTGAGTTATCTCCAAATACACTTTCCATGTTGGACAATGGAGGAATGGACAATTGTGTACTAGCAAGTGTCTTCCAGATACTCTAGCATAGCTTGTACTGACTTCACTGCTGTTGAAAACATATATGGATTTTCACCATTTACAGATATTATTTCAGAATTGTCTCTTTAGTGGAAGTGATAAACACCACAACTTTGGGTGGCTATAGGCCTCAACGAGGAAAAGGCAAAAAACTGATATCACAAGCAGGAAAAAGGTAGAAGAATCAAGTTGATATGAGACTTGCAGACAGCTTAGGGAGACAGTGTTGACAATGTAATATATTCTTACTACACAATGTATTTCCTGAGTTATCTTCAAATACACCTTCCATGCTGGCCAATGGAGCAATGGACGATGGTGTTCTTGTACGTGTCATCCACGTACACTCGCATATGCTTTATTGACTTCACTGCTGTCTAAAAGATATGTGGATTCTTACCTTTTACTTACGTGACATCAATGTTATCTCTTAAATAGGAATTGTTAAAATGCCTTTATTTAGATCCTCATAGGCCTCCACAGCGAAATGCCTACATACTGATATCACAAGCAGGATAAACATAGAAATGTCAAGTTGATAGGATACTTGTAGAGAGTTTAGGGTTTGAGTGGTGACAACGTAATATATTCTTGGTATAAATTCTATCTCTTGAGTTATCTTCAAATACACCTTCCAAGTAGGCCAATGGAGACATTGACATTAGTGTACTTGCAAGTATCTTCCAGGTACACTAGCATAGCTTGTACTGACTTCACTGCTGTAGATAATATATGTGGATTTTTAGTCTTTATATGTATATATATATATATATATATATATATATATATATATATATATATATTTACATATTACTTCAGTGTTGTGTCTTAAGGAGGAACTGCCAAAATGCCTTCCCTTAGATTTCTATATGCCTGAACAGGGAAAAGGCTAAATACTGATATCACAAGCATGATAAAGATAGAAGAATCAAGTTGACAGGATACTTGTAGAGAATTTAGGGAGCCAGTGCTGACAATGTAATATCTGCGTAGTATCCAATGTATTTCTTGAGTCATCTTCATATAGACCTACCATTTTGGTCAAGGGAGGAATAGAAAATTGTGTACTTGCAATTATGTTCCTGGTACTCTAGCACAGCTTGCACTGACTTCATTGTTGTAGATAAGTTCTATGGATTTTTAGCCTTTACATACATTACTTCAGAGTTGTCTCTTTAGGAAAAGTGACAAAATGTGTATCCTTGAATTTCTATAGGCCTCAACAGGGAAAAGACTAAATACTGATATCACAAGCAGGAAACAGATCAAAGAGTCAAACTGAGAGCATACTTGTAGAGAGTTTAAGGTACCACTGATGACAATATAATATCTTCTTAGTATACGTTGTATCTTTTGAGTTATCTTGAAATACACCTTCCAAGTGGGCCAATGGAGCAATTGACAATGGTGGACTTGCAAGTATCTTCCAGGTACACTATAATACCTTGCATTGTTTTCCCTACTCTTGATAAAATATGTGGATTTTCACCTTTTACATACCTTACTTCAGTGTTGTCTCTTAAGGAAGAACTGCCAAAATGCCTTTATTTAGATTCCTATAGGCCTCAACTGGGAAAAGGCTAAATACTGATATCACAAGCAGGATAAAGATAGAAGAGGCAAATTGACAGGACACCTATAGAGAGTTTAGTGTGCCAAGGCTGACAATGTAATATCTTCTTATTATACATTGTATTTCTTTAGTTATCTCCAAATACACCTTCCATGTTGGTCAATGGAGCAATGGACGATGGTGTTCTTGGAAGTGTCTAGCAGCTACACTCGCACATGTTGTATTGACTTCATTGCTGTCGAAAAGATATGTGGATTTTTACCTTCTACATACATGACTTCAATGATGTCTCTTAAATAGGAACTGTTAAAATGCCTTTATTCAGATCGCCATAGGCCTCAACAGGGAAAAGACTACATAGTGATATCACAAGCAGGATAAACATAGAGGAGTCAAGTTGATAGGATAGTTGTAGAGAGTTTAGGGTGTCAGTAGCAACAATGTAATATCTTCTTAGTATACATTGTATCTCTTGAGTTATCTTCAAATACATCTTCCAAGTAGGCCAGTGGGGAAATTCACAATAGTGTCCTTCCAATTATGTTCCAGGTACTCTAGCACAGCTTGTACTGACTTCACTGTTGTAGATAATGTATATGGATTTTTAGCCTTTACATACATTTCTTCAGAGTTGTCTCTTTAGGAGAAGTGACAAAATGTGTTTCTTTGGATTTCTATAGGCCTCAACAAGGAAAAGGCTAAATGCTTATATCGCAAGCAGGAAAAAGATCGAAGAGTCAATTTGATAGGACAATTGTAGAGTGTTTAAGGTGTCAGTGATGACATAATAATATCTTCTTAGTATAAATTGTATCTCTTGAGTTGTCTTAAAATACACCTTCCAAGTAGGACAATGGAGAAATTGACAATATTGTACTTGCAAGTATCTTCCAGGTACACTAGAATAGCTTGTAATGACTTCACTGCTGTAGATAATATTTGTGGATATTTACCGTTTACATGTATATATATATTTACATATTACTTCAATGTTGTCTCTTAAGGAGGAACTGCCAAAATGCCTTCATTTAGATTCCCATATGCCTGAACAGGGAAAAGGCTACATACTGATATCACAAGCAGGATAAAGATAGAAGATTCAAGTTGACAGGACACTTGCAGAGAATATAGAGAGTCAGTGCTGAAAACGTAATATCTGCTTAGTATCCAATGTATTTCTTGTGTCATCTTCATATAGACCTACCATTTTGGTCAAGGGAGGAAGGGACAATTGTGGACTTGCAATTATGTTCCTGGTACTCTAGCACAACTTGCACTCACTTCATTTTTGTAGATAAGTTCTATGGATTTTTAGCCTTTACATACATAACTTCAGAGTTGTCTGTTTAGGAGATGTGACAAAATGTGTTTCTTTGGATTTCTATAGGCCTCAACAGGGAAAAGGCTAAATACTGAAATCACAAGCAGGAGAAAGATAGAAGAGTCAACTTCATAGGACACTTGTGGAGAGTTTAGGGTGTCAAGGCTGACAATGAAATATCTTCTTATTATACATTATATTTCTTGATTTATGTCCAAATACACCTTCCATGTTGGCCAATGGAGCAATGGACGATGGTGTTCTTGCAAGTGTCTTCCAGCTACACTCACATAGGTTGTATTGACTTCACTGCTGTTGAAAAATATGTGGATTTTCAACCTTTACATATATTATTTCACAGTTGTCTCTTTAGAGGAAGTGACAAACACCATTCCTTTGAATGGCTATTGGTCTCAAATACGAAAAGGCAAAAAACTGATATCACAAGCAGGAAAAAGATAGAAGAATCAAGTTGATATGAGACTTGCAGACAACTTAGTGAGACAGTGTTGACAATATAATATCTTCTTAGTATACACTGTATTTCCTGAGTTATCTTCAAATATACCTTCCATGTTGGCCAATGGAGCAATGGACGATGGTGTACTTTCAAGTGTCTTCCAACTACACTCGCATATCTTCTATTGACTTCACTGCTGTTGAAAAGATATGTGGATTTTTACCTTTTACATACATTACTTCAACGTTGTCTCATACTTAGTAACTGTTAAAATGCCTTTATTTAGATCCCCGTAGGCCTTAAGAGGGAAATGGCTACATACTGATATCACAAGCAGGATAAACAAAGAAGAGCCAAGTTGATAGGATACTTGTAGAGAGTTTAGGGTGTCAGTGGTGACAATGTAATATCTTCTTAGTATACATTGTATGTCTTGAGTTATCTTCAAATACACCTTCCAAGTAGGCCAATGGAGCAATTGACAATGGTGTACATGTAAGTATCCTCCAGGTACACTAGAATACCTTTTATTGTTTTCACTGCTCTCCATAAAATATGTGGATTTTAACACCTCACATCCCTTACTTCAGTGTTGTCTGTTAATGAACAACTGCCAAAATGCCTTCATGTATATTGCTATAGGCCTCAACAGGGTAAAGGCTAAATACTCATGTCACAAGCTGCATAAAGATAGAAGAGTCAACTTGATAGGACACTTGTAGAGTGTTTAGTGTGTCAGAGCTGACAATGTAATATCTTCTTATTTTACATTGGATTTCTTGATTTATCTCCAAATACACCTTCCATGTTGGACAATGGAGGTTTGGAAAATTGTGTATTTGCAAGTATCTTCCAGATACTCCAGCCTAGCTTGCACTGACTTCACTGCTGTAGAAAAGTTATGTGTATTTTCACCCTTTATTTATATTATTTCACAGTTGTCCCTTTAGAGGAGGTGACAAACACCATTCCTTTGGATGGCTATAGGCCTCAACTAGGAGAAGGAAAAAACTGATATCACAAACAGGAAAAAGATAGAAGAGTCAAGTAGATATGAGACTTGCAGACAGCTTAGGGGGACAGTGTTGACAATGTAATATCTTCTTAATATACATTGTATTTCCTGCGTTATCTTCAAATACACCTTCCATATTGGGCAATGGAGAAATGGTCCATGGTGTAATTGCAAGTGTCGTCCAGGTACTCTCCCATATCTTGTATTGACTTCACTGCTCTCGAAAAGATATGGGGATTTTTACCATTTATATACATGACTTCAATGTTGACTCTGAAATAGGAACTGTTAAAATGCCTTTATTCGATCGCCATAGGCCTCAACAGGGAAATGGCTACATACTGATATCACAAGCAGGATAAACATAGAATAATCAAGTTGATAGGATACTTGTAGAGAATTTAGGGTGTCAGTGTTGACAATGCAATATCTTCTTAATATGCATTGTATCTCTTGAGTTATCTTCAAATACACCGAACAAGTAGGCCAATGGAGCAATTGACAATGGTGTACTTGCAAGTATCTTCCAGGTACACTAAAATACCTTGCATTGTTTTCATTACTGTCGATAAAATATGTGAGTTTTCACCCTTTATATAGCTTATTAAAGTGTTGTCTCATAAGGAGGAACTGCCAAAATGCCTTTATTTAGATTCCTAGATACCCTACAGGGAAAAGGCTAAATACTGATATCACAAGCGGGATAAAGATAGAAGAGTCAAGGTCATAGGTTACTTGTAGAGATTTTAGGGTGTCAGTGGTGATAATGTAATATCGTCTTAGTATCCATTGTATCTCTTGAGTTATCTTGAAATACACCTTCCACGTAGGCCAATTGAGCAATTGACAATGGTGTACTTGCAAGTATATTACAGGTACACTAGAATAACTTGCATGGTTTTCACTACTCTCGATAAAATATGTTTATTTTCACCCTTTATATACCTTACTTCAGTATTCTCTCTTCAGGAGGAACTGCCAAAATTCTATTATTAAGATTCGTGTATGCCTCAACAGGGAAAAGGCGAAATACTGATATCACAAGCAGGATAAAGATAGAAGAGTCAAGTTGATAGTATACTTGTAGAGAGTTTAGGGTGTCAGCGGTGACAATTTAATATCTTCCTAGTATACATTGTATCTCTTGATTTATCTTCAAATATACCTTCCAAGTAGGCCAATGGAGAAATTGACAATGGTGTATTTGCAAGTATCTTCCAGGTACACTAGCATAACTTATACTGACTTCACTGCTGTAGATAATATATGTGGATTTTTACCCTTTTTTATATCTATCTATCTTTCTATCTATATATGTGTATATATATATATATATATATATATATATATATATATATATATATATATATATATATATAAATTTACGTATTACTTCAGTGTTGTCTCTTCAGGAGGAACTGCCAAAATGCCTTCATTTAGATTCCTATATGCCAGAACAGGGAAAATGCTAAATACTGACATCACAAGCAGGATAAAGAGAGAAGAGTGAATTTGAGAGGACACTTGTAGAGAATTTAGGGAGTCAGGACTGACAATGTAATATCTACTTTTTATTCAATTTATTTCTTCAGTCATCTTTCTATACACTTACCATTTTGGTAAAGGGAGGAAGGGACAATTGTTTACTTGCAATTATGTTCCAGGTACTCTAGCACAGCTTGTAATGACTTCACTTTTGCAGATAAGGTATAGGCATTTTTAGCCTTTACTTAGATTACTTCACAGTTGTCTCTTTAGAGAAATTGACAAAACGTGTTTCTTTGGATTTCTATAGGCCTCAACAGGGAAAAGGTTAAATACTGATATCACAAGCAGGAAAAAGATCGAAGAGTCAAATTGATAGGATACTTGTAGAGTGTTTAAGGTTTCAGTGATTACAATATAATATCTTCTTAGAATCCGTTGTATCTCTTGATTTATCTTCAAATACACCTTCCAAGTAGGGCAATTGAGCAATTGACAATGGTGTACTTGCAAGTATATTCCAGGTACACTAGAGTTCCTCGCATGGTTTTCACTGCTCTCGAAAAAATATGTGGATTTTCACCCTTTATATACCTTATTTCCGTGTTGTCTCTTCAGGAGGAACTGCCAAAATGCCTTTATTTAGATTCCTATATGCCTCAACAGGGAAAAGGCTAAATACTGATATCACAAGCAGGATAAAGATAGAAGAGTCAAGTTGATAGGATACTTGTAGAGAGTTTAGGGTGTCAGTGGTGACAATTTGATGTCTTCTTGGTATCCATTGTATCTCTTGAGTTATCTTCAAATACAACTTCCAAGTAGGCCAATGGAGAAATTGACAATAGTGTGCTTGCAAGTATCTTCCAGGTACACTAGCATAGCTTCTACTGACTTCACTGCTGTAGATAATATATGTGGATTTTTACCCTTTTTTATATCTGTCTATCTATGTATATATATATATATATATGTATATATATATATACATGTATATATATATATATATATATATATATATATATATATATATATATATATATATATATTTACGTATTACTTCAGTTTTGTCTCTTCAGGAGGAACTCCCAAAATGCCTTCATTTAGATTCCTATATGCCGGAACAGGGAAAAAGCTAAATACTGACATCGCAAGCAGGATAAAGATATAAGAGTCAAATTGACAGGACACATGTAGAGAATTTAAGGTGTCAGTGCTCACAACGTAATATCTACTTTTTATTCAATGTATTTCTTCAGTCATTTTCATATACTCTTACCATTTTGGTCAAGGGAGGAAGGGACAATTGTGTACTTGCAGTTATGTTCCAGGTACTGTAGCACAGCGTGTAATGACTTCACCTTTGCAGATAAGGTATATGCATTTTTAGCCTTTACATGCATTACTTCACAGTTGTCTCTTTAGGGGAAGTGACAAAACGTGTTTCTTTGGATTTCTCTAGGCCTCAACAGGGAAAAGGCTAAATACTGATATCACAAGCAGGAAAAAGATCGAAGAGTCAAATTGATAGGATACTTGTAGAGAGTTTAAGGTGTCAGTGATGACAATATAATATCTTCTTAGAATCCGTTGTATCTCCTGATTTATCTTCAAATACACCTTCCAAGTAGGGCAACTGAGCAATTGACAATGGTGTACTTGCAAGTATATTCCAGGTACCCTAGAGTACCTCACATGGTTTTCACTGCTCTCAATAAAAGATGTGGATTTTCTCCCTTTATATATCTTACTTCAGTGTTGTCTCTTAAGGAAGAACTGCCAAAATGCCTTTATTTAGATTCCTATATGCCTCAAGAGGGAAAAGGCGAAATACTGATATCACAAGCAGGATAAAGATAGAAGAGTCAAGTTGATAGGATACTTGTAGAGAGTTTAGGGTGTCAGTGGTGACAATTTAATATCTTCTTATTATACATTGTGTCTCTTGATTTATCTTCAAATACACCTTCGAAGTAGGCCAAAGGAGAAATTGCAATAGTGTACTTGCAAGTATCTTCAAGGTACACTACCATAGCTTGTACTAACTTCACTGCTGTAGATAATATATGTGCAATTTTACCCGTTTTTATATCTATCTATCTATGTGTATATAAATATATATATATATATATATATATATATATATATATATATATATATATATATATATATATATATATATACATATATGTTTACGTATCACTTCAATGTTGTCTCTTCAGGAGGAACTGCCAAAATTCCTTCATTTAGATTCCTATATGCCTGAACAGGTAAAAAGCTAAATACTGACATCACAAGCAGGATAAAGATAGAAGAGTCAATTTGACAGGACACTTGTGGAGAATTTAGGGAGTCAGTGCTGACAATGTAACATCTCCTTATTATTCAATGTATTTCTTCACTCATCTTCATATACACTCACCATTTTGGTCAAGGGAGGAAGGGACAATTGTGTACTTGCAATTTTGTTCCAGGTACTCTAGCACAGCTTGTAATGACTTCATCTTTGCAGATAAGGTATATGCATATTTAGCCTTTACATACATTATTTCACAGCTGTCTCTTTAGGGGAAGTGACAAAACGTGTAACTTTGGATTTCTCTAGGCCTCAACAGGGAAAAGGCAAAATACTTATATCACAAGCCGGAAAAAGATCGAAGAGTCTAATTGATATCATACTTGTAGAGAGTTTACGGTGTCCGTGATGACAATATATTATCTTGTTAGTATCCATTATATCTCTTGATTTATCTTCAAGTACACTTTCCAAGTAGGCCAATGGAGCAATTGACAATGGTGTACTTGCAAGTATCTTCCAGGTACACTAGAATACCTTGCATTGTTTTCACTGCTCCCGATAAAATATGTGGATTTTCACCCTTTATATACCTTACTTCAGTGCTGTCTCTTAAGGAGGAACTGCCAAAATGCCTTTATTTAGATTCCTATAAGCCTAAACAGGGAAAAGGCTAAATACTGATATCACAAGCAGGATAAAGATAGAAGAGTCAAGTGGATAGGATACTTGTGGAGATTTTAGGGTGTCAGTGGTGACAATTTAATGCCTTCTTGATATAAATTGTATCTCTTGATTTATCTTCAAGTACACCTTCCAAGTAGGCCAATGGAGCAATTGACAATGGTGTACTTGCAAGTGTCTTCAAGGTACACTAGAATACCTTGCATTTTTTTCACTGCTCTCGATAAAATATGTGGATTTTCCCCCTTTATATATCTGATATCAGTGTTGTCTCTTAAGGAGCAACTGCCAAAATTCCTTTATTTAGATTCCTATATGCCTCAAGAGGGAAAAGGCGTAATACGGATATCACAAGCAGGATAAAGATAGAAGATTCAAGTTGATAGGATACTTGTAAAGAGTTTAGGGTGTCAGTGGTGACAATTTAATATCTTCTTATTATACATTGTGTCTCTTGAGTTATCTTCAAATACACCTTCCAAGTAGGCCAATGGAGAAATTGACAATAGTGTACTTGCAAGTATCTTCCAGGTACACTAGCATAGCTTGTACTGACTTCACTGCTATGGATAGGATATGTGGATTTTTACCCTTTTTTTACATCTATCTATCTATCTATCTATCTATCTATCTATCTATCTATCTATCTCTCTATCTATCTATCTGTCTATCTATCTATCTATCTATGTATACATGTATATATATTTACGTATTACTTCAGTGTTGTCTCTTATGGAGGAACTGCCAAAAAGCCTTCATTTGGAATCCTATATGCCTGAATAGCAAAAAAGCTAAATTCTGACATCACAAGCAGGATAGAGATAGAAGAGTAAATTTGACAGGACACTTGTAGAGAATTTAGGGAGTTAGTGATGACAATGTAATATCTACTTTTAATTCAATGTATTTCTTCAGTCATCTTCATATACTCTTACCCTTTTGGTCAAGGGAAGAAGGGACAGTTGTGTACTTCCAATTATGTTCCAGGTACTCTAGCACAGCTTGTAATGACTTCACTTTTGCAGATATGGTATATGCATTTTTAGCCTTTACATACATTACTTCACAGTTGTCTCTTTAGAGGAAGTGACAAAACGTGTTTCTTTGGATTTCTATATGCCTCAACAGGGAAAAGGCTAAATACTGATATCACAAGCAGGAAAAAGATAGAAGAGTCAAATTGATAGGATACTTG
This sequence comes from Bettongia penicillata ogilbyi, assembly GCA_023548195.1. NCBI lineage: Eukaryota > Metazoa > Chordata > Mammalia > Diprotodontia > Potoroidae > Bettongia > Bettongia penicillata. The sequence continues at coordinate 125,395 of JAJHZJ010001074.1, forward strand.
TAGAGAGTTTAAGGTGTCAGTGATGACAATATAATATCTTCTTAGAATCCGTTGTATCTCCTGATTTATCTTCAAATACACCTTCCAAGTAGGCCAATTGAGCAACTGACAATGGTGTACTTGCAAGAATCTTCCAGGTACACTAGCATATCTTGTATTGACTTCACCGTTGTAGATAATATATGTGGATTTTTACCCTTTTTTATATCTATCTATCTATATACATATATATATATATATATATATATGTATTACTTCAGCGTTTTCTCTTAAGGAAGAACTGCCAAAATGCCTTCATTTAGATTCCTATATGTCTGAACAGGGCAAAAGCTAAATACTGACATCACAAGCAGGATAAAGATAGAAGAGTCAATTTGACAGGACACTTGTAGAGAATTTAGGGAGTCAGTGCTCACAATGTAATATCTACTTATTATTCAAAGTATTTCTTCAGTCATCTTCATATACACTTGCCATTTTGGTCGAGGGAGGAAGGTACAATTGTGTACTCGCAATTACTTTGTAGGTACTTTAGCACAGCTTGTAATGACTTCACTTTTGCGGATAAGGTATATGGATTTTTAGCCTTTACATATATTACTTCAGAGTTGTCTCTGTAGGGGAAGTGACAAAACGTGTTAGTTTGGATTTCTATAGGCCTCAACAGGGAAAAGGCTAAATACTGATATCCCCAGCAGGAAAAAGATCGAAGAGTCAAATGGATAGGATACTTGTAGAGATTTTAAGGTGTCAGTGATGACGATATAATATCTTGGTAGTATCCATTGTATCTCTTGATTTATCTTCCAGTACACTTTCCAAGTAGGCCAATGGAGCAATTCCTCCATTGTACTTGGTGTACTTGCAAGTATCTTCCAGGTTCGCTAGAATACCTTGCATTGTTTTCACAGCTCTCGATAAAATATTTGGATTTTCACCCTTCATGCATCTTATTTCAGTGTTGTCTCTTAAGGAGGAACTGCCAAAATGCCTTTATTTAGATTCGTATATGCCTAAACAGGTAAAAGGCTAAATACTGATATCACAAGCAGGATAAAGTTAGAAGGGTCAGTTTGATAGGATACTTGTATAGATGTTAGATTGTCAGTGGTGAAAATTTAATGTCTTTTTGGTATACATTGTATCTCTTGAGTTATCTTCAAATACACCTTCCAAGTAGGCCAACGGAGTATTTGACAATAGTGTGCTTGCAAGTATCTTCCAGGTACAGTAGCATAGCTTGTACTGACTTCACTGCTGTAGATAACATATGTGTATTTTTACCTTTTAAATATATATATATATATATGTATATATATATATATATATATATATATATATATATATATATATATATATATATATATATTTACATGTTACTTCACTGTTGTATCTTAAGGAGGACCTGCCAAAATGCCTTCATTTAAATTCCTATATGCCTGAAGAGGGAAAAGGCAAATACTGATATCACAAGCAGGATAAAAATAGAAGAGTCAAGGTGACAGGTCACTTGTAGAGAATTTAGGGAGTCAGTGCTGACAATGTAATATCTACTTAGTATCCAATGTATTTCTTGAGTCATCTTCATATACACATACCATTTTGGTCAAGGGAGGAAGGGACAATTGTGTACTTGCAATTGTGTGCCAGCTACTCTAAGACAGCTTGTACTGACTTCACTGCTGTAGATAAGGTATATGGATTTTTAGCCTGCACACACATAACTTCAGACATGTCTCTTTAGAGGAAGTGACAAAACGCGTTTCTTTGGATTTCTATAGGCATAAACAGGGAAAAGCCTAAATACAGACATCACAGGCAGGAAAAAGATCGAACAGTCAAATTGGTAGGATACTTGCAGAGAGTTTAAGGTGTCAGTGATGATAATTTAATATCTTCTTACTATACATTGTATCCCTTGAGTTATCTTCAAATAAACCTTCCAACTAGGCCAATTGAGCAACTGACAATGGTGTACTTTGAAGTATATTCCAGGTGCACTAGAATACCTTACATGGTTTTCACTGCTCTCAATAAAATATGTGGATTTTCACCGTTTATAAACCTTATTTCAGTGTTGTCTCTTAAGGAGAAACTGCAAAAATGCCTTTATTTAGATTCCTATATGCCTCAACTGGGAAAAAGCTACATACTGGTATCACAAGCAGGATAAATTTAGAAGAGTCAAGTTGATGGACACTTGTAGAGAGTTTAGGGTGCCAGCGGTGACAATTTAATATCTTCTTAGTATACATTGTATCTCTTGAGATATTTTCAAATACACCTTCCAAGTAGGCCAATGGAGAAATTGACAATAGAGTACTTTCAAGTATCTTCCAGGTACACTAGCATAGCTTGTACTGACTTCACTGCTGTAGATAATATATGTAGATTTTTACCCTTTTTATATCTATCTCTCTATTTATCTATCTATATATGTATGTATATATATATATATATATATATATATATATTTACATATTACTTCAGTGTTGTCTCTTAAGGAGGAACTGCCAAAATGCCTTCATTTAGGTTCGTATATGCCTGAACAGGGAAGAAGCTAAATACTGACATCACAAGCAGGATAAAGATAGAAGAGTTAATTTGAGAGGACACTTGTAGAGAATTTGGGGAGTCAGTGCTGACAATGTAATATCTACTTATTATTCAATGTATTTCTTCAGTCATCTTCATATACACTTACCATTTTGGTCAAGGGAGGAAGGTACAATTGTGTAATCGCAATTATGTTGCATGTACTCTAGCACAGCTTGTAATGACTTCACTTTTGCAGATAAGGTGTATGGATTTTTAGCCTTTACATACATTACTTCAGTGTTGTCTCTTTAGAGGAAGTGACAAAACGTGTTAGTTTGGATTTCTATAGGCCTCAACAGGGAAAAGGATAAATACTGATATCACAAGCAGGAAAAAGATCGAAGAGTCAAATTGATAGGATACTTGTAGAGAGTTTAAGGTGTCAGCGATGACAATATAATATTTTGTTAGCATCCATTGTATCTCTTGATTTATCTTCCAGTGAACCTTCCAAGTAGGACAATGGAACAATTGACAATGGTCTATTTGCAAGTATCTCCCAGGTATACTGGAATACCTTGCACTGTTTTCACTGCTCTCGATAACATATGTGGATTTTCAACGTTTATATACTTTATTTCAGTGTAGTCTCTTAAGGCGGAACTCCCAAAATGCCTTTATTTAGATTCCTATGTGCCTCAACAGGGAAAAGGCTAAATACTGATATCACAAGCAGGATAAAGATAGAAGAGCCAAGTTGATAGGATGCTTGTAGAGATTTTAGGGTGTCTGAGGTGACAATTTAATATCTTCTTAGTATACATTGTATCTCTTCAGTTATCTTGAAATACACCTTCCAAGTAGGCCAATTGAGCAATTGACAAGGGTGTACTTGGAAGTATATTCCAGGTACACTAGAGTACCTTGCATGGTTTTCACTGCTATCGATAAAATATGTGGATTTTCACCCTTTATTTACCTCACTTCAGTGTTGTCTCTTATGAAGGAACTGCCAAAATGCCTTTATTTAGATTGCTATATGCCTCAACAGGGAAAAGGCTAAATATTGATATCCCAAGCAGGATAAATTTATTAGAGTCAAGTTGATAGGATACTTGGAGAGAGTTTAGGGTGTCAGTGGTGACAATTTAACATATTCTTAGCATACTTTGTATCTCTTGATTTATCTTCAAATACACCTTCCAAGTAGGCCAATGTAGAAATTGACAATAGTGTACTTGCAAGTATCTTCCAGGTACACTTGCATATCTTGTATTGACTTCACTGCTGTAGATAATATATGTGGATTTTTACCCTTTTTTATATCTATCTATCTATCTATATCTATATATATACATATATATATATACATATATATACGTATATATTTACATATTACTTCAGTGTTGTCTCTTAAGGAGGAACTGCCAAAATACATTCATTTAGATTCCTATATGTCTGAACAGGGAAAAAGCTAAATACAGAAATCACAAGCAGGATAAAGGTAGAAGAGTCAATTTGACAGGACACTTGTAGAGAGTTTAAGGTGTCAGTGATGACAATATAATATCTTGTTAGTATCCATTGTATCTCTTGATTTTTCTTCCAGTATACCTTCCAAGTAGGCCAATGGAGCAATTGACAATGGTGTACTTGCAAGTATCTTCCAGGTGTACTAGAATACGTTGCATTGTTTTCACTGCTCTCGATAACATACGTGCATTTTCACCGTTTATAAACCTTATTACAGTGTTGTCTCTTAAGGAGAAACTGCCAAAATGCCTTTATTTAGATTCCTATATGCCTCAACAGGGAAAAGGCTAAATACTGGTATCACAAGCAGGATAAAGTTAGAAGAGTCAAGTTGATGGGATACTTGTAGAGAGTTTAGGGTGTCAGTGGTGACGATTTAATATCTTCTTAGCATACATTGTATCTCTTGAGTTATCTTCAAATACACCTTCCAAGTAGGCCAATGGAGATATTTACAATAGTGTACTTGCAAATATCTTCCAGGTACACTAGCATATCTTGTATTGACTTCACTGCTGTAGATAATACATGTGGATTTTTTACCCTTTTTATATCAATCTATCTATCTATCTATATCTATATATACATATATCTATCTATATATATATATATACTCACACACACATATATATATATATATATATATATATATATATATATACATATATATTTACCTATTACTTCAGTTTTGTCTCTTAAGGAGGAAACTGCCAAAATGCCTTCATTTAGATTCCTATATGTCTGAACAGGGAAAAAGCTAAATACAGACATCACAAGCAGGATAAAGACAGAGGAGTCAGTTTGACAGGACACTTGTAGAGAGTTTTAGGTGTCAGTGATGACAATATAATATCTTGATAGTATCCATTGTATCTCTTGATTTATCTTCCAGTACACCTTCCAAGTAGGCCAATGGAGCAATTGACAATGGTGTATTGCAAGTATCTTCCAGGTATACTAGAATACGTTGCATTGTTTTCACTGCTCTCGATAACATATGTGGATTTTCACCGTTTATATACCTTATTTCAGTGTTGTCTCTTAAGGAGGAACTGCCAAAATGCCTTTATTTACATTCCTATATGCCTCAACAGGGAAAAGGCTAAATAGTGATATCACAAGCAGGATAAAGATAGAAGAGTCAAGGTGATGGGATACTTGTAGAGATTTTAGGGTGTCAGTGGTGACAATATAATATCTTCTTTGTATACAATGTATCTCTTTAGTTATCTTCAAATATAGCTTCCAAGTAGGCCAATTGAGCAATTGACAATGGTGTACTTGCAAGTATATTCCTGGTACATTAGCATAGCTTGTACTGACTTCACTGCTTTAGATAATATATGTGGATTTTTACACTTTTTTTATATCTATCTCTCTATCTATCTATCTCTATATTGTTATGTATATATATATATATATATATACATATATATATATATATATATATATATATATATATTTACGTATTACTTCAGTGTTGTCTCTTAAGGAGGAACTGCCAAAATGCCTTCATTTAGATTCGTATATGCCTGAACAGGGAAGAAGGTAAATACTGACATCACAGGCAGGATAAAGACAGAAGAGTCAATTTGACAGGACACTTGTAGAGAATTTAGGGAGTCAGTGCTGACAATGTAATATGTTCTTTTTATTCAATATATTTCTTCAGTCAACTTCATATACACTTACCATTTTGGTCAAGGGAGGAAGGGACAATTGTGTACTCGCAATTATATTGCAAGTAATGTAGCACAGCTTGTAATGACTTCACTTTTACAGATAAGGTATATGGATTTTTAGCCATTACAAGCATTACTTCAGAGTTGTCTCTTTAGGGGATGTGACAAAACGTGTTAGTTTTTATTTCTATAGGCCTCAACAGGGAAAAGGATAAATACTGATATCACAAGCAGGAAAAAGATCGAAGAGTCAAATTGATAGGATACTTGTAGAGAGTTTAAGGTGTCAGTGATGACATAATATCTTGTCAGTAAAAATTGTATCTCTTGATTTATCTTCCAATACATCTTCCAAATAGGCCAATGGAGCAATGGACAATGGTGTACTTGCAAGTATCTTCCATGTACACTAGAATACCTTGCATTGTTGTCATTGCTATCGATAACATATGTGGATTTTCACCGTATATATACCTTATTTCAGTGTTGTCTCTTAAGGAATAGCTGCAAAAATGCCTTTATTTATATTCCTATATGCCTAAACAGGGAAAAGGCTAAATACTGATATCACAAGGAGGATAAAGATAGAAGAGTTAAGTAGATAGGATACTTGTAGAGAGTTTAGGTTGTCAGTGGTGACAATTTAATATCTTCTAAGTATGCATTGCATGTCTTCAGTTATCTTCAAATACACCTTCCAAGTAGGCCAATTGAACAATTGACAATGGTGTACTTGCAAGTATATTCCAGGTTCACTAGAATACCTTGCATGGTTTTCACTGCTCTCGATAAAATATGTGGATTTTCAACCTTTTATATACCTTACTTCAGTGTTGTCTCTTAAGGAGGAACTGCCAAAATGCCTTTATGTAGATTCCTATATACCTCAACAGGGAAAAGGACGAATACTGATATCACAAGCAGGATAAAGTTAGAAGAGTTAAGTAGATAGGATACTTGTAGAGAGTTTAGGTTGTCAGTGGTGACAATTTAATATCTTCTTAGTATACATTGTATCTCTTGAGTTATCTTCAAATACACCTGCCAAGTAGGCCAATGGAGCAATTGACAATGGTGTACTTCCAAGTATCTTCCAGGTACACTAGAATACCTTGCATTGTTTTCACTGCTCTTGTTAAAATATGTGAATTTTCACCCTTTATATATCTTATTTCAGTGTTGTCTCTTAAGGAGGAACTGCCAGAATGCCTTTATTTGGATTCCTATATGCCTCAACCGGGAAAAGACTAAATACTGATATCACAAACAGGATAACGATAGAAGAGTCAAGTTGATAGGATACTTGTAGAGATTTTAGGGTGTCAGTGTTGACAATTTAATATCTTCTTGGTATACATTGGATCTCTTCAATTATCTTCAAATACACCTTCCAAGTAGGCCAAAGGTGAAATTGACAATAGGGTGCTTGCAAGTATCTTCAAGGTACACTAGCATAGCTTGTACTGACTTCACTGCTGTAGATAATATATGTGGATTTTTACCCTTTTTATATCTAGCTATCTATCTATCTATCTATCTATCTATCTATCTATCTATCTATCTATATACATATATATATATATATATAATATATATATATATATATATATATATATATATATATATTTACGTATTACTTCAGTGTTGTCTCTTAAGGAGAAAACTGCCCAAAATGCCTTCATTTAGATTCCCTATATGTCTGAACAGGGAAAAAGCTAAATACAGACATCACAAGCAGGATAAATATAGAAGAGTCAATTTGACGGGACACTTGTAGAGAGTTTAAGGTGTCAGTGATGACAATATAATATCTTGTTAGTATCCATTGTATCTCTTCATTTATCTTCCAGTACACCTTCCAGGTAGGCCAATGGAGCAATGGACAATTGTGTACTTGCAAGTATCTTCCAGGTATACTAGAATACGTTGCATTGTTTTCACTGCTCTGGATAACATATGTGGATTTTCACCGTTTATACACCTTGTTTCAGTGTTGTCTCTTAAGGAGGAACTGCCAAAATGCCTTTATTTACATTCCTATATGCCTCAACAGGGAAAAGGCTAAATAGTGATATCACAAGCAGGATAAAGATAGAAGAGTCAAGGTGATGGGATACTTGTTGAGATTTTAGGGTGTCAGTGGTGACAATTTAATATCTGCTTAGTATACATTGTATCCCTTGAGTTATCTTCAAATAAACCTTCCAACTAGGCCCATTGAGCAAATGACAGTGGTGTACTTTGAAGTATATTCCAGGTGCACTACAATATCTTACATGGTTTTCACTGCTCTCGATAAAATATGAGGATTTTCAACGTTTAAAAACTTTATTTCAGTGTTGTCTCTTAAGGAGAAACTGCCAAAATGCCTGTATTTAGATTCCTATAGGCCTCAACAGTGAAAAGGCTAAATACTGGTATCAAAACCAGGATAAAGTTAGAAGAGTCAAGTTGATGGGATACTTGTAGAGAGTTTAGGGTGTCAGTGGTTACAATTTAATATCTTCTTAGTATACATTGTATCTCTTGAGATATTTTCAAACACACCTTCCAAGTAGGCCCATGGATAAATTGACAATAGTGTACTTTCTAGTATCTTCCAGGTACACTAGCATACCTTGTACTGACTTCACTACTGTAGATAATATATGTGGATTTTTACCCTTTTTATATCTATCTATCTATCGATCGATCTATCTATATGTCTATATACATATATACATATATATATGTATATATATATATATATATATATATATATATAAATATATATATGTATTACTTCAGCATTGTGTCTTAAGGAAGAACTGCCAAAATGCCTTCATTTAGATTCCTATATGTCTGAACAGGGCAAAAGCTAAATACAGATATCACAAGCAGGATAAAGATAGAAGAGTCAATTTGACAGGACACTTGTAGAGAATTTAGGGAGTCAGTGCTGACAATGTAATATCTACTTATTATTCAATGTATTTCTTCAGTCATCTTCATATACACTTACCATTTTGGTCAAGGGAGGAAGGGACAATTGTGTAGTCGCAATTAGTGTTGCATGTAGTCTAGCACAGCTTGTAATGACTTCACTTTTGCAGATAAGGAGTATGGATTTTTAGCCTTTACATACATTATTTCAGTGTTGTCTCTTTAGCGGAAGTGACAAAACGTGTTTGTTTGGATTTCTACAGGACTCAACAGGGAAAAGGATAAATACAGATATCACAAGCAGGAAAATGATCGAAGAGTCAAATTGATAGGATACTTGTAGAGAGTTTAAGGTGTCAGTGATGACAATATAATATCTTCTTAGTATCCATTGTATCTCTTGATTTATCTTCAAATACACCTTCCAAGTAGGCCAATGGAGCAATTGACAATGGTGTACTTGCAAGTATCTTCCAGGTACACTAGAATACCTTGCATTGTTTTTCACTGCTTCTCGATAAAAATATGTGGATGTTCACCCCTTTATATATCTTATTTCAGTGTTGTCTCTTAAGTAGGAACTGCGAAAATGCCTTTATTTAGATTCCTATATGCCTCAACAGGGAAAAGGCTAAATACTGATATCACAAGCAGGATAGAGATAGACGAGTCAAGTCGATAGGATACTTGTAGAAATTTTAGGGTGTCAGTGGTGACAATTTGATGTCTTCTTGGTGTACATTTTATCTCTTGAGTTATCTACAAATACAACTTCCAAGTAGGCCAGTGGAGCAATTGATAATGGTGTACTTGCAAGTATCTTCCAGGTACACTAGAATACCTTGCATTATTTTCACTGCTCTCGATAAAATATGTGGATTTTCACCCTTTATATACCTTACTTCAGTGTTGTCTCTTAAGGAGGAACTGCCAAAATGCCTTTATTTAGATTCCTATATGCCTCAACAGGGAAAAGGCTAGATACTGTTATCACAAGCAGGATAAAGGTGGAAGAGTCAAGTTGACAGGTTACTGGTAGAGAACGTAGGGAGTCAGTGCTGACAAAGTAATATATACTTAGTATACAATGTATTTCTTGAGTCTTCTTCATATACACTTACCATTTTGGTCAAGGGAGGAAGGGAAAATTGTGTACTTGAATTATGTTCCAGCTACTCTAGCACAGCTTGTATTGACTTCACTGTTGTAGATAAGGCATATGGATTTGTAGCCTTCACAGACATTGCTTCAGGGTTGTCTCTTTAGGGGAAGTGAGAAAATGCGTTTCTTTAGATTTCTATAGGCCTCAACAGGGAAAAGGCTAAATACTAATATCACAGGCAGGATAAAGATAGAAGAAGTCAACTTAATAGGATACTTTTAGAGAGTTTAGGGTGTCAAGGGCTGACAATGTAATATCTTCTTACTATACATTGTATTTCTTGAGTTATCTTCTAACACACCTTCCATGTTGGCCAATGGAGGAATGGACAATTATGTACAAGCAAGTATTTTCCAGATACTCTAGCATGGCTTGTACTGAATTCAATGCCGTAGAAAAGATATGTGGATTTTCACCATTTACATATATTATTTCACAGTTGTCTCTTTAGAGGATATGACAAACACCATTTCTTTGGATGTCTATAGGCCCGAACAAGGAAAAGGTAAAATACTGATATCACAAGCAGGAAAAAGATAGAAGAATCAAGTTCATATGAGACTTGTAGAGAGTTTAGGGTGTCAGTGGTAACAATTTATTATCTTCTTAGTATACATTGTATCTCTTGAGTTATCTTCAAATACACCTTCCCAAGTAGGCCAATGGAGAAATTGACAATAGTGTACTTGCAAGTATCTTCCAGGTACCCTAGAATACCTTGCATTGTTTCACTGTTCTCGATAAAATATGTGGATTTTCACCCTTTATATATCTTATTTCAGTGTTGTCTCTTAAGGAGGAACTGCCAAAATGCCTTTATTTAGATTCCTATATGCCTCAACAGAGAAAAGTGTGAATACTGATATCACAAGCTGGATAAAGAGAGAAGAGTCAAGTTGATACAATACTTGTAGAGATTTTAGGGTGTCAGTGGTGACAATTTAATATCTTCTTGGTATACATTGTATTTCTTGAGTTATCTACAAATACACCTTCCAAGTAGGCCAAAGGAGAAATTGACAATAGTGTGCTTGCAAGTATCTTCAAGGTACACTAGCATAGCTTGTACTGACTTCACTGCTGTAGATAACATATGTGGATTTTTACCTTTTAAATATATATATATATATATGTATATATATATATATATATATATATATATATGTATATATATATTTACATGTTACTTCAGTGTTGTCTCTTAAGGAGGAACTGCCAAAATGCTTTCATTTAGATTCCTATATGCCTGAACAGGGAAAAAGCTAAATACTGATATCACAAGCAGGATAAAGATAGAAGAGTCAAGGTGACAGGTAACTTGTAGAGAATTTGGGAGTCAGTGCTCACAATGTAAATATCTACTTAGTATCCAATGTATTTCTTGAGTCATCTTCACATACACTTACCATTTTGGTCCAGGGAGGAAGGGACAACTGTGTACTTGCAATTATGTTGCAGCTACCCTAGGACAGCTTGTACTGAATTCACTGTTGTAGTTAAGGTATATGGATATTTAGCTATTACATACATAACTTCAGACTTGTCACTTTAGGGGAAGTAACAAAATGCGTTTCTTTGGATTTCAATAGGCCTCAACAGGGAAAAGGGTAAATACTGATATCACATGCAGGAAAAAGAACGAACAGTCAAATTGGTAGGATACTTGTAGAGGGTTTAAGGTGACAGTGATGATAATATAATATCTTGTTAGTAATACATTGTATCTCTTGAGTTATCCTCAAATACACCTTTCAAGTAAGCCAATTGAGCAATTGACAATGGTGTACTTGCAAGAATATTCCAGGTACACTAGAGTGCCTTGCATGGTTTTCACAGGTCTCGATAAAATATGTGGATTTTCACCCTTTATATACCTTACTTCAGTGTTGTCTCTTAAGGAGGAACTTCCAAAATGCCTTTATTTAGATTCCTATATGCCTCAACAGGGAAAAGGCTAAATACTGATATCACAAGCAAGATAGAGATAGAAGACTCAAGTTGATAGGATACTTGTAGAGAGTTTAGGGTGTCAGTGGTAACAATTTAATATCTTGTTAGTATCCATTGTATCTCTTGATTTATCATCCAGTACACCTTCCAAGTAGGCCAATGGAGCAATTGACAATGGTGTACTTCCAAGTATCTTCCAGGTACACTAGAATACCTTGCATTGTTTTCACTGTTCTTGTTAAAATATGTGAATTTTCACCCTTTATATATCGTTTTTTCAGTGTTGTCTCTTAAGGAGGAACTGCCAGAATGCCTTTATTTAGATTCCTATATGCCTCAACCGGGAAAAGACTAAATACTGATATCACAAACAGGATAAAGATGGAAGAGTCAAGTTGTTAGGATACTTGTAGAAATTTTAGGGTGTCAGTGGTGACAATTTAATACCTTCTTGGTATACTTCGTATCTCTTGAGTTATCTTCAAATATACCTTCCAAGGAAGCCAATTAAGCAATTTACAATGGTGTGCTTGCAAGTATATTCCAGGTACACTAGAGTGCCTTGCATGGTTTTCACAGTTCTCGATAAAATATGTGGATTTTCACCCTTTATATACCTTACCTCAGTGTTGTCTCTTAAGGAGGAACTGCCAAAATGCCTTTATTTAGATTGCTATATGCCTCAACAGGGAAAAGGCTAAATACTGATATCACAAGCAGGATAAAGATAGAAGAGTCAAGTTGATAGGATACTTGTAGAGAGTTTAGGGTGTCACTGGTGACAATTTAATGTCTTGTTCGTATCCATTGTATCTCTTGATTTATCATTCAGTACACCTTCCAGCTAGGCCAATGGAGCAATTGACAATAGTGTACTTGCAAGTATCTTCCAGGTACACTAGAATACCTTGCATTGTTTTCACTGCTCTTGTTAAAATATGTGAATTTTCACCCTTTATATATCTTATTTCAGTGTTGTCTCTTAAGGAGGAACTGCCAGAATGCCTTTATTTAGATTCCTATATGCCTCAACGGGGAAAAGGCTAAATACTGATATCACAAACAGGATAAAGATAGAAGAGTCAAGGTGATAGGACACTTGTAGAGATTTTAGGGTGTCAGTGGTGGCAATTTAATATCTTCTTGGTATACATTGTATCTCTTGACTTATCTTCAAATACACCTTCCAAGTAGGCTAATGGAGAAATTGACAATACTGTACTTGCAAGTATCTTCCAGGTACCCTAGAATACCTTGCATTGTTTCACTGTTCTCGATAAAATATGCGGATTTTCACCCTTTATATATCTTATTTCAGTGTTGCCTCTTAAGGAGGAACTGCCAAAATGCCTTTATTTAGATTCCTATATGCCTCAACAGAGAAAAGCCTAAATACTGATATCACAAGCTGGATAAAGATAGAAGAGTCAAGTTGATAGAATACTTGTAGAGATTTTAGGGTCTCAGTGGTGACAATTTAATATCTTCTTGGTATACATCGTATCTCTTGAGTTATCTTCAAATACACCTTCCAAGTAGGCCACAGGAGAAATTGACAATAGTGTGCTTGCAAGTATCTTCAAGGTACACTAGCATAGCTTGTACTGACTTCACTGCTGTAGATAAAATATCTGGATTTTTAACCTTTGAAATATATATATATATATATACATATATACACACACACACACACACACACACACACACACACACATATATATATATAATATATATATATATATATATATATATATATATATATATATATATATTATATATATATATTTACATGTTACTTCAGTGTTGTCTCTTAAGGAGGAACTGCCAAAATGCCTTCATTTAGATTCCTATATGCCTGAACAGGAATAAAGGGTAAATACTGATATCACAAGCAGGATAAAGATAGAAGAGTCAAGGTGACAGGCAACTTGTAGAGAATTTGGGAGTCAGTGCTCACAATGTAATATCTACTTAGTATCCAATGTATTTCTTGAGTCATCTTCACATACACTTACCATTTTGGTCCAGGGAGGAAGGGACAACTGTGTACTTGCAATTATGCTGCAGCTACCCTAGGACAGCTTGTAATGAATTCACTGTTGTAGTTAAGGTATATGGATATTTAGCCTTTACATACATTACTTCAGACTTGTCTCTTTAGGGGAAGTAACAAAATGCGTTTCTTTGGATTTCTATAGGCCTCAAAAGGGAAAAGGCTAAATACTGATATCACATGCAGGAAAAAGAACGAACAGTCAAATTGGTAGGATACTTGTAGAGGGTTTAAGGTGTCAGTGATGATAATATAATATCTTGTTAGTATACATTGTATCTCTTGAGTTATCCTCAAATACACATTTCAAGTAAGCCAATTGAGCAATTGACAATGGTGTACTTGCAAGAATATTCCAGGTATACTAGAGTGCCTTGCATGGTTTTCACAGGTCTCGATAAAATATGTGGATTTTCAGCCTTTATATCTACCTTACTTCAGTGTTGTCTCTTAAGGAGGAACTGCCAGAATGCCTTTATTTAGATTCCTATATGTGTCAACCGGGAAAAGACTAAATACTGATATCACAAACAGGATAAAGATAGACGAGTCAAGTTGAGAGGATACTTGTAGAGATTTTAGGGTGTCAGTGGTGACAATTTAATATCTTCTTGGTATACATTGTATCTCTTGAGTTATCTTCAAATACACCTTCCAAGTAGGCCAAAGGTGAAATTGACAATAGGGTGCTTGCAAGTATCTTCAAGGTACACTAGCATAGCTTGTACTGACTTCACTGCTGTAGATAATATATGTGGATTTTTACCCTTTTTTTATATCTATCTATCTATCTATATACATATATATACATATATAGACATATACATATACATACATATATTACATATATATATATAATATATATAATATATATATATATATATATATATATATATATATATATATATATATATATATATATATATATATTTACGCATTGCTTCAGTGTTGTCTCTTAAGCAGGAACTGCCAAAATGCCTTCATTTAGATTCCTATATGTCTGAACAGGGAAAAAGCTAAATACAGATATCACAAGCAGGATAAAGATAGAAGAGTCAATTTGACAGGACACTTGTAGAGAGTTTAGGGAGTCAGTGCTGACAATGCAATATCTACTTATTATTCAATGTATTTCTTCAGTCATCTTCATATACATTTACCATTTTGGTCAAGGGAGGAAGGGACAATGGTGTACTCGCAATTATGTTGCATGTAGTCTAGCACAGCTTGTAATGAGTTCACTTTTGCAGATAAGGTGTATGGATTTTTAGCCTTTACATACATTATTTCAGTGTTGTCTCTTTAGCGGAAGTGACAAAACGTGTTAGTTTGGATTTCTATAGGCCTCAACAGGGAAAAGGATAAATACTTATATCACAAGCAGGAAAAAGATCGAAGAGTCAAATTGATAGGATACTTGCAGAGAGTGTAAAGTATCAGTTATGACAATATAATATCTTGTTAGTATCCATTGTATCTCTTGATTTATCTTCAAGTACACCTTCCAAGTAGGCCAATGGAACAATTGACAATGGTGTACTTGCAAGTATCTTCCAGGTACACTAGAATACCTTGCATTGTTTTCACTGCTCTCGATAAAATATGTGGATGTTCACCCTTTATATATCTTATTTCAGTGTTGTCTCTTAAGTAGGAACTGTGAAAATGCCTTTATTTAGATTCCTATATGCCTCAACAGGGAAAAGGCTAAATACTGATATCACAAGCAGGATAGAGATAGACGAGTCAAGTCGATAGGATACTTGTAGAGATTTTAGGGTGTCAGTGGTGACAATTTGATGTCTTCTTGGTATACCTTTTATCTCTTGAGTTATCTTCAAATACACCTTCCAAGTAGGCCAGTGGAGAAATTGATAATGGTGTACTTGCAAGTATCTTCCAGGTACACTAGAATACCTTGCATTGTTTTCACTGCTCTCGATAAAATATGTGGATTTTCACCCTTTATATATTTTATTTCAATGTTGTCTCTTAAGGAGGAACTGCCAAAATGCCTTTATTTAGATTCCTATATGCCTCAACAGGGAAAAGGCTAAATACTGTTATCACAAGCAGGATAAAGGTGGAAGAGTCAAGTTGACAGGTCACTTGTAGAGAACGTAGGGAGTCAGTGCTGACAATGTAATACATGCTTAGTATAGAATGTATTTCTTGAGTGTTCTTCATATACACTTACCATTTTGGTCAAGATAGGAAGGGAAAATTGTGTACTTGAATTATGTTCCAGCTACTCTGGCACAGCTTGTATTGACTTCACTGTTGTAGATAAGGTATATGGATTTGTAGCCTTTACAGACATTACTTCAGGGTTGTCTCTTTAGGGGAAGTGAGAAAATGCGTTTCTTTAGAGTTCTATAGGCCTCAACAGGGAAAAGGCTAAATACTGATATCACAGGCAGAATAAAAATAGAAGAGTCAACTTAATGGGATACTTTTAGAGAGTTTAGGGTGTCAGGGCTGACAATGTAATATCTTCTTACTATACATTGTATTTCTTGAGTTATCTTCTAACACACCTTCCATGTTGGCCAATGGAGGAATGGACAATTGTGTACTAGCAAGTATCTTCCAGATACTCTAGCATGGCTTGTACTGAATTCAATGCTGTAGAAAAGATATGTGGATTTTCACCATTTACATATATTATTTCCCAGTTGTCTCTTTAGCGTATATGACAAACACCATTTCTTTGGATGTCTATAGGCCCGAACAAGGAAAAGGGAAAATACTGATATCACAAGCAGGAAAAAGATAGAAGTATCAAGTTGATAGGATACTTGTAGAGAGTTTAGGGTGTCAGTGATGATAATATAATGTCTTGTTAGGATACATTGTATCACTTGAGTTATCTTCAAATACACATTCCAAGTAGGCCAATTGAGCAATTGACAATGGTGTACTTGCAAGTATATTCCAGGTACTCTAGAGTACCTTGAATGGTTTTCAGTGCTCTCGATAAAATATGTGGATTTTCACCCTTTATATACCTTACTTTAGTGTTGTCTCTTAAGGAGGAACTGCCAAAATGCCTTTATTTAGATTCCTATATGCCTGAACAGGGAAAAGGCTAAATACTGATATCACAAGCAGGATAAAGTTAGAAGACTCAAGTTGATGGGATACTTCTAGAGAGTTTAGGGTGTCAGTGGTGACAATTTAATATCTTCTTAGTATACATTGTATCTCTTGAGGTATCTTCAAATTCACCTTCCAAGTAGGCCAATGGAGAAATTGACACTAGTGTACTTGCAAGTATCTTCCAGGTACCCTAGCATATCTTGTAATGACTTCACTGCTGTAGATAATTATGTGGAATTTTACCCTTTTTTATATCTATCTATCTATCTATCTATATATGTATATATATATATATATATATATATATATATATATATATATATATATTTACGTATTACTTTAGTGTTGTCTCTTCAGGAGGAACTGCCAAAATGCGTTCATTTAGATTCCTATATACCTGAGCAGGGAAACAGCTAAATACTGACATCACGAGCAGGATAAAGATAGAAGAGTCAATTTGACAGGACACTTGTAGAGAATTTAGGGAGTCAGTGCTGACATTGTAATATCTACTTATTATTCAATGTATTTATTCAGTCATCTTCATATACACTTACCATTTTGTTCAAGGGAGGAAGGGACAATTGTGTACTCACAATTATGTTGCAGGTACTCTAGTACAGCTTGTAATGACTTCACTTTTGCAGATAAGGTGAATGGATTTTTAGCCTTTACATACATTACTTCCGTGTTGTCTCTTTAGAGGAAGTGACAAAACGTGTTAGTTTGGATTTCTATAGCCTCAACAGGGAAAAGAATCAATACTGATATCACAACCAGGAAAAAGATCGAAGAGTCAAATTGATAGGATACTTGTAGAGAGTTTAAAGTGTCAGTGATGAGAATATAATATTTTGTTAGTATCCATTCTATCTCTTGATTTATTTTCCAGTACACCTTCCAAGTAGGCCAATGGAGCAATTGACAATGGTGTACTTGCAAGTATCTTCCAGGTATACTAGAGTACCGTGCATTGTTTTCACTGCTCTCGATATCATATGTGGATTTTCACCATTTCTATACCTTATTTCAGTGTAGTCTCTTAAGGAGGAACTGCCAAAATGCCTTTATTTAGATTCCTATATGCCTCAACAGGGAAAAGGCTAAATACTGATATCACAAGCAGGATAAAGATAGAAGAGCCAAGTTGATAGGACACTTGTACAGATTGTAGGGTGTCAGAGGTGACAATTTAATATCTTCTTAGTATACATTGTATCTCTTGAGTTATCTTGAAATACACCTTCCAAGTAGGCCAATTGAGCAATTGACAAGGGTGTACTTGCAACTATATTCCAGGTACACTAGAGTACCTTGCATGGTTTTCACTACTCTCGATAAAATATGTGGATTTTCACCCTTTATTTACCTTACTTCAGTGTTGTCCCTTATGGAGGAACTGCCAAAATGCCTTTATTTAGTTTGCTGTATGCCTCTACAGGGAAAAGGCTAAATACTGATATCACAAGCAGGATAAACTTAGAAGAGTCAAGTTGATAGGATACTTGTAGAGAGTTTAGGGTGTCAGTGGTGACAATTTAATATCTTCTTAGTATACATTGTATCTCTTGAGTTATCTTCAAATACACCTTCCAAGTGGGCTAATGGAGAAATTGACAATAGTGTTTTTGCAAGTATCTCCCAGGTACACTAGCATAGCTTGTACTGACTTCACTGCTGTAGATAACATATGTGGATCTTTACCTTTTAAATATATATATATATATATATATATATATATATATATATATATATATATATATATATATATATATATATATATATATATATATATATATATATATATATATATATATATACATGTAACTTCAATGTTGTCTCTTAAGTAGGAACTGCCAAAATGCCTTTCTTTAGATTCCTATATGCCTGAACAGGGAAAAGGGTAAATACTGATATCACAAGAAGGATAAAGATAGAAGAGTCAAGGTGACAGGTCACTTGTAGAGAATTTAGGGAGTCAGTGCTGACAATGTAATATCTACTTAGTATCCAATGTATTTCTTGAGTCATCTTCATATACACTTACCATTTTGGTCAAGGGAGAAAGGGACAATTGTGTACTTGCAATTATATTCCAGCTACTCTAGGACAGCTTGTACTGACTTCACCACTATAGAAATGGTAGGTGGATTTTTAGCCTTTACATACATTACTTCAGACTTGTCTCTTTAGGGGAAGTAAAAAAATGCGTTTCTTTGGATTTCTATAGGCCTCAACAAGGAAAAGGCTAAATACTGATATCACAAGCAGGAAAAAAATCGAAGTGTCAAATTGATAGGATACTTGTAGAGAGGTTAAGGTGTCAGTGATGACAATATAATATCTTGTTATTATCCATTGTATGTCTTGATTTATCTTCCAGTATACCTTCGAAGTAGGCCAAAGAAACAATTTACAATGCTGTACTTGCAAGTATCTACCAGGTACACTAGAATACCTTGCATTGTTTTCACTACTCTCGATAAAATATGTGGTTTTTCACCCTTTATATATCTTATTTCAAGGGGCAGAGCCAAGATGGCGGAGTAGAAGGACGCTCGTTTACGAGCTCCAAAACCAAAGCCCATGGAATTGGTGTAGAAATAATCCCCCATAGCTTCTGGGTGAGTGCAAGGTGTGCAGAGGCAGAGTGGAGGAGATTTCCATTCCAGGGAGCCCTGAGGACCCGTCCCCAGGGTCCGGCGCGCCCCGGAGAGTAAACCCGACCCCCACCGCTGCCCTGGCCGAGGCCTCAGAGAAGCAGATCCGAGCAGGCTTCAGAGATGGAAGCTGAAGCACCCGGGAAAGTCCCTCCGCCCACAGAAGCTGGTCAGTGAGAGAGGCTGGGCTGAAGGAAAGGGGAAGTGGGGCATCTCCGTGACTCGGGCCCCCTCGGAAGGAAGCGTCGGCGGCGGAGACGGGGGCGGGAGGCGGCGGAGGCAGAGGTGTGGGCGGCGGCTGAGGCGGCAGTGGCCCAGGGCTCAGGGGTCCCCCAGCGGCAGGCAGGATCTTCATTGCGGAGGATTCCCACATAGAACCTGGCAGAGCTGGGCCTGGGAGTCGGCCCTGCCCCACCCCGCTCTGTTTTGCTGAGGGCTTCTGCTCGGGACCCCCAGGGGAGCTGAGATTGGGAGGCGGGCCCCCCACCCCACCCCCACCCGCTCCATTGCTGAAGGTCTCTGGATAAAGCCCTCGAGGGATCAGTCTCGGAGGCGGCCCTGGCCCCACCCCAGCACCTGAACTAGAGCTCACTGATTGACAGCCGGCAGGAGGAGATCCCATTTAAATCTCAGAGGCCAAGGACTAGGTGGGCGGATCCAGGCGGGGGTGGAGGGGAATCTCAAAAGTCAAGTAACTGGCTGGGAAAATGCCTAGAAAAGGGAAGAAAAATAAGACTTTAGAGAGTTTTTTCCAACAAATGCAAATGATCCCGACCTTCGGATCTGACGAAGATGAGGACGTATTCTTGCCATCAGGGAAAGACGTGGAGGGCGGGGCCTCAGTACCCCAGACACCTCAGGGGGGTGGTGGGTGGGCTCAGGCCCTGGAAGAGCTCAAAAAGGATTTTGAAAAGCAAGTTAGAGAGGTGGAAGAAAAACTGGGAAGAGAAATGTCAGAGATGCAACAAAAGTATGAAAAACAGGTCAATACCTTGGTAAAGGAGACCCAAAAAAATGCTGAGGAAATTAACACCTTGAAAAAATAGGCTCACCCAATTGGCAAAGGAGGTTCAAAAAGCCAATGAGGAGAAGAATGCTTTCAAAAGCAGAATGAGCCAAATGGAAAAAGAGGCTCAAAAGCTCACTGAATTTAATAGCTCTCTCAAAATTAGAATGGAACAGATGGAGTCTAATGACTTTACGAGAAACCAAGAAATCACCAAACAAAACCAAAAGAACGAAAAAATGGAAGAGAATGTGAAATATCTCATGGGAAAAACAACTGACCTGGAAAATAGATCCAGGAGAGACAATATAAAAATTATGGGACTACCTGAAAGTCATGATCAAAAAAAGAGCCTAGACATCATCTTCCATGAAATTATCAAGGAAAACTGCCCTGACATTCTAGAACCAGAGGGCAAAATAAGTATTGAAAGAATCCATCGATCACCACCTGAAAGAGATCCAAAAAGAGAAACTCCTAGGAACATTGTGGCCAAATTCCAGAACTCGCAGCTCAAGGAAAAAATCTTACAAGCAGCTAGAAAGAAACAATTCCAGTACTGTGGAAATACAATCAGGATAACTCAAGATCTAGCAGCTTCTACATTAAGGGATCAAAGGGCGTGGAATAGGATATTCCAGAAGGCAAAGGAACTAGGACTCAAACCAAGAATCACCTACCCAGCTAAACTGAGTATAATACTTCAAGGGAAAATATGGTCTTTCCATGAAACAGAGGACTTTCAATCATTCTTGATGAAAAAACCAGAGCTGAAAAGAAAATTTGACTTTCAAACACAAGAATGAGAAGAAGCATGAAGAAGTAAACAGCAAAGAGAAGTCTTAAGGGACTTACCATGAGTGAACTGTTTACATTCCTACATGGAAAGACAATATTTGTAACTCTTAAAACTTTTCAGTATCTGCGTATTTGGTGGAACCACACATACACATGTACACGCATGTACACACATACACACATGCACACACATACAGAGATAGAGAGCACAGATTGAACTGTATAGGATGGGACCATACCTTAAAAGAAACTAGGGTAAATGGTGAGAGAGAAATGTAGGGGGAGGGAAAGGGAAGGGGGTAACTATATGTCATTTAAGAGGCAGGTAGTTTTTCTTAGTGGAGGGAAAAAGAGGAGAGCTGAGAAAAAAAAAAGTTTGCCCTCATCACATTTGACTAAACCAAGGAGTGAAATGCACAGTCATTTTGGTATGAAAACCTATCTTACAGTATAAGAAAGTGGGGGAGAAAGAGATATTGCAAGGGGGGGGATGATGGAAGGGAGGGCAAAGTGCGGAGGGAGCAATTCGAAGTCAACACTTGGGGAGGGACAGGATCAAAAGACAGAAGAGAAACAATGAGGGGCAGGTTAGGAGGGATGGTAATCCAGTTAGTCTTACACAACACGACTATCAGGGTGGTCATTGGCAAAACTACACAGATATGGCCTACATAGAATTGCCTGCTGTCCCAAAGGGAATGGGTGGGGAGGAAGGGATGAGGAGAATTTGGAACTCAAAGTTTTAGGAACAAATGTTTAGTATTGTTGTTGCAACTAGGAAAGAAGACATACAGTTAAGGAGGAATAGAAAGTCATCTGGCCCTACTGGAGAAAAGAGAAGATGGAGACAAGAGAATTGAGAGATGACAGAAGAGAGGGCAGATTGGAGATAGGGAAAATTAGGTTGCTTGGGATATTGGGGTGGGGGGAGGGGAGAAAAGGGGAGAAAATTTGGAACCCAAAAATTTGTGAAAATGAATGTAAAAAAATTTAAATAAATAAATAAATTTTAAAAAAAAGATCAAAGGTTAATATATATATATATATATATATATATATATATATATATATATATATATATATATATATATATATATCTTATTTCAGTGCTGTCTCTTAAGGAGGAGCTGCCAAAATGCCTTTATTTAGATTCCTATATGCCTCAAAAGGAAAAGGCTAAATACAGATATCAGAAGCAGGATAAAGATAGAAGAGTCAAGTTGATAGGATACTTGTAGAGAATTTAGGGTGTGAGTGGTGACAATTTAATGTCTTCTTGGTATACATTGTATCTCTTGAGTTATATTCAAATACACCTTCCAAGTAGGCCAATGGAGAAATTGACAATAGTGTGTTTTCAAGTATCTTCCAGGTACACTAGCATAGCTTGTATAGACTTCTTCACTGCTGTAGATAACATACGTGGATTTTTACCTTTAATATATATATATATGTATATATATAATATATATATATATATATATATATATGTATGTATATTTACATGTTAATTCAGCATTGTCTCTTAAGGAGGAACTGCCAAAATGCCTTCATTTAGATTCCTATATACCTCAACAGAGAAAAGGCTAAATACTGATATCACAAGCATGATAAAGATAGAAAAGTCACCTTGATAGGACACTCGTAGAGAGTTTAATGTGTCAGGGCTGACAATGTAATATCTTCTTATTATACATTGTATTTCTTGACTTATCTTCTAATACACCTTCCATGTTGGCCAAAGGAGAAATGGACAATAGTGTACTAGCAAGTATCTTCCTGATACTGTAGCATAGCTTGTACTGACTTCACTACTGTAGAAAAGATATGTGGATTTTCACCCTTTACATGTATTATTTCACAATTGTCTCTTTAGAGGAAGGGACAAACACCATTACTTTGGATGCCTATAGGCCTCAACTAGGAAAAGGCAAATTACTGATATCACAAGCAGGGAAAAGATAGAAGAGGCAAGTTGATATGAGACTTGCAGACAGTCTAGGGAGACAGTGTTGCCAATGTAATATCTTCTTAGTATACATTTTATTTCCCCAGTTATCTTCAAATACACCTTCCAAGTAGGGCAATGGAGAAATTGCCAAGAGTGTACTTGCAAGTATCTTCGAGGTACACTAGCATAGCTTGTACTGACTTCACTGCTGAAGATAATATATGTGGATTTTTACCCATTATACATATGTATATATATATGTATATATAAATATATATGTATATATATATATATATATACATATTATTTCAGTGTTGTCTCTTATGGAGGAACTGTGAAAATGCTTTCATTTAGATTCCCATATGCTTGAACAGGGAAAAGGCTAAATGTTGATATCACCAGCAGGATAAAGACAGAAGAGTCAAGCTGACAGGACACTTGTAGAGAATTTATGGAGTCAGTGCTGACTATGTAATATCTACTTATTATCCAATGTATTTCTTCAGTCACCTTCATATACACTTACCATTTTGGTCAAGCGAGGAAGGGACAATTGTGTACTTGCATTTATGTTCCGGGTACTCTAGCACAGCTTGTACTGACTTCACTGTTGTAGATAAGATACATGGATTTTTAGCCTTTACATACATTGCTTCAGAGTGGTCTCTTTAGGGGAAGTGACAAAATGCGTTTCCTTGGAATTCTATAGGCCTCAACAGGGAAAAGGCTATATACTGATATCACAAGCGGGATAAATATCAAAGAGTCAAATTGATAGGATACTTTTAGAAAGTTTAAGGTGTCAGTAATGATAATATTATATCTTCTTAGTATACATTGTATCTCTTGAGTTACTTTCACATGCACCTTTCAAGTAGGCCAATGGAACAATTGACAATGGAGTACTTGCAAGTATCTTCCAGGTACACTAGAATACCTTGTATTGTTTTCACTGCTCTCGATAAAATATGTGGATTTTCACCCTTTACATACCTTACTTCAGTGTTGTCTCTTAAGGAGGAGCTGCCAAAATGCCTTTATTTAGATTCCTATATGCCTCAACAGGGAAAAGGCTAAATACTGATATCACAAGCAGGATAAAGATAGAAGAGTCAACTTGGTAGGATACTTGTAGAGAATTTAGGGTGTGAGTGGTGACAATTTAATGTCTTCTTGGTATACATTGTATCTCTTGAGTTATATTCAAATACACCTTCCAAGTAGGCCAATGGAGAAATTGACAATAGTGTGTTTTCAAGTATCTTCCAGGTACACTAGCATAGCTTGTATAGACTTCTTCACTGCTGTAGATAACATACGTGGATTTTTACCTTTAATATATATATATATGTATATATATAATATATATATATATATATATATGTATGTATATTTACATGTTAATTCAGCATTGTCTCTTAAGGAGGAACTGCCAAAATGCCTTCATTTAGATTCCTATATACCTCAACAGAGAAAAGGCTAAATACTGATATCACAAGCATGATAAAGATAGAAAAGTCACCTTGATAGGACACTCGTAGAGAGTTTAATGTGTCAGGGCTGACAATGTAATATCTTCTTATTATACATTGTATTTCTTGACTTATCTTCTAATACACCTTCCATGTTGGCCAAAGGAGAAATGGACAATAGTGTACTAGCAAGTATCTTCCTGATACTGTAGCATAGCTTGTACTGACTTCACTACTGTAGAAAAGATATGTGGATTTTCACCCTTTACATGTATTATTTCACAATTGTCTCTTTAGAGGAAGGGACAAACACCATTACTTTGGATGCCTATAGGCCTCAACTAGGAAAAGGCAAATTACTGATATCACAAGCAGGGAAAAGATAGAAGAGGCAAGTTGATATGAGACTTGCAGACAGTCTAGGGAGACAGTGTTGCCAATGTAATATCTTCTTAGTATACATTTTATTTCCCCAGTTATCTTCAAATACACCTTCCAAGTAGGGCAATGGAGAAATTGCCAAGAGTGTACTTGCAAGTATCTTCGAGGTACACTAGCATAGCTTGTACTGACTTCACTGCTGAAGATAATATATGTGGATTTTTACCCATTATACATATGTATATATATATGTATATATAAATATATATGTATATATATATATATATATATATACATATTATTTCAGTGTTGTCTCTTATGGAGGAACTGTGAAAATGCTTTCATTTAGATTCCCATATGCTTGAACAGGGAAAAGGCTAAATGTTGATATCACCAGCAGGATAAAGACAGAAGAGTCAAGCTGACAGGACACTTGTAGAGAATTTATGGAGTCAGTGCTGACTATGTAATATCTACTTATTATCCAATGTATTTCTTCAGTCACCTTCATATACACTTACCATTTTGGTCAAGCGAGGAAGGGACAATTGTGTACTTGCATTTATGTTCCGGGTACTCTAGCACAGCTTGTACTGACTTCACTGTTGTAGATAAGATACATGGATTTTTAGCCTTTACATACATTGCTTCAGAGTGGTCTCTTTAGGGGAAGTGACAAAATGCGTTTCCTTGGAATTCTATAGTCCTCTACAGGGAAAACGTTAAATATTGATATCACAAGCAGGAAAAAGATCAAAGAGTCAAATTGATAGGATACTTGTAGAAAGTTTAAGGTGTCAGTGATGATAATATTATATCTTCTTAGTATACATTGTATCTCTTTAGTTATCTTGAAATACACCTTCCAAGTAGGCCAGTGGAGCAATTGACAATGGTGTACTTGCAAGTATCTTCCAGGTACACTAGAATACCTTGTATTGTTTTCACGGCTCCAGATAAAATATGTGGATTTTCACCCTTCACATACCTTACTTCAGTGTTGTCTCTTAAGGAGGAACTGCCAAAATTCCTTTATTTAGATTCCTATATGCCTCAACAGAGAAAAGGCTAAATACTGATATCACAAGCAGGATAAAGATAGAAGAGTCACCTTGATAGGACACTTGTAGAGAGTTTAAGGTGTCAGGGCTGAGAATGTAATATCTTCTTATTGTACATTGTATTTCTTGACTTATCTTCTAATACACCTTCCATGTTGGCCAATGGAGGAATGGACAATAGTGTACTAGCAAGTATCTTCCTGATACTGTAGCATAGCTTGTACTGACTTCACTACTGTAGAAAAGATATGTGGATTTTCACCCTTTTCATATATTATTTCACAATTGTCTCTTTAGTGGAAGGGACAAAGACCATTTCTTTGGATGCCTATAGGCCTCAACTAGGAAAAGGCAAATTACTGATATCACAAGCAGGGAAACGATAGAAGAGTCAAGTTGATATGAGACTTGCTGACAGCACAGGGGGACAGTGTTGCCAATTTAAGATCTATTTAGTATACATTGTATTTCCTGAGTTATCTTCAAATAAACCTTCCAAGTAAGCCAATGAAGAAATTGATAAGAGTGTACTTCCACGTATCTTCCAGGTACACTAGCATAGCTTGTACTGACTTCACTGCTGTAAATAATATATGTGGATTTTCAACTTTTACATACATGACTTCAATGTTGTCTCTTAAGTAGGAACTGGTAAAATGCCTTTATTGAGATCCCCATAAGCCTCAACAGGTGATTGGTTATATACTGATATCACAAGCAGGATAAAGATAGAAGAGTCAAATTGATAGGATACTTGTAGAGAGTTTAGGGTGTCAGTGATGATAACACTATATCTTCTTGGTATACATTGTATCTCTTGGGATATCTTCAAATATACCTTCCAAGTCGGCCAATGGAGCAATTGACAATGGTGTACTTGCAAGTATCTTCCAGGTACACTAGAATACGTTGCATTGTTTTCACTGCTCTCGATAAAATATGTGGATTTTCACCCTTTATATATCTTACTTCAGTGTTGTCTCTTAAGGAGGAACTGCCAAAATGCCTTTATTTAGATTCCTATATGGCTCAACAGGGAAAATGTTAAATACTGATATTACAAGCAGGATAAAGATAGAAGAGTCAAGTTGATTGGATACTTGTAGAGAGTTTAGGGTGTCAGTGGTGACAATTTGATATCTTCTTAGTATACTTTGTATCTCTTGAGTTATCTTCAAATACACCTACCACGTAGGCCAATGCAGAAATTGACAAGAGTGTACTTGCAAGTATCTTCCAGGTACACTAGCATTGCTTGTATTGTTTTCACTGCTGTAGAAAATATATTTGGGTTTTTACCCTTTATATATGTATATATAATTTCAGTGTTGTCTCTTACGGAGGAACTGCGAAAAAGTCTTCATTTAGGTTCCCATATGCCTGAACAGGGAAAATGCTAAATATTGATATCACCAGCAGGATAAAGACAGAAGAGTCAAGCTGACAGGACACTTATAGAGAATTTAGGTAGTCAGTACTGACAATCTAATATTTACTTATTATCCAATGCATTTCGTCAGTCATCTTCATATACACTTACCATTTTGGTCAAGGGAGGAAGGGACAATTGTGTACTTGCAATTACGTTCCAGGTACTCTAGCACTGCTTGTACTGACTTCACGGTCGTCGATAAGGTATATGGATTTTTACCCTTCACATACATTACTTCAGAGTTGTCTCTTTAGGGGAAGTGACAAAATGTGTTTCTTTGGAATTCTATAGGCCTCAACAGGGAAAAGGCTAAATACTGATATCACAAGCAGGAAAAATATCAAAGAGTGAAATTGATAGGATACTTTTAGAAAATTTAAGGTGTCAGTGATGATAATATTATATCTTCTTAGTATACATTGTATCTCTTGAGTTACGTTCAAATGCACCTTCCAAGTAGGCCAATGGATCAATTGACAATGGTGTACTTGCAAGTATCTTCCAGGTATACTAGAATACCTTTTGTTGTTTTCCTGCTCTAGATAAAATATGTTGATTTTCACCCTTTACATACCATACTTCAGTGTTGTCTCTTAAGGAAGAACTGCAAAAATTCCTTTATTTAGATTCCTATATGCCTCCACAGGGAAAAGGCTAAATACTGATATCACAAGCAGGATAAAGATAGAAGAGTCACCTTGATAGGACACTTGTAGAGAGTTTAAGGTGTCAGGGCTGAAAATGTAATATCTTCTTATTATACATTGTATTTCTTGAGTTATCTTCTAATACACCTTCCATGTTGGCCAATGGTGGAATGGACAATTGTGTACTAGAAAGTATCTTCCAGATACTTTAGCATAGCTTGAACTGACTTCAATACTATAGAAAAGATATGTGGATTTGCACCCTTTACATATATTATTTACCAGTTTTTTCTTTACAGAAAGTGACAAACACCATTTCTTTGGATGGATATAGGCCTCAACGAGGAAAAGGCAAAATACTGATATGACAAGCAGGGAAAAGATAAAAGAGTGAAGTTGATGTGAGTCTTGCAGACAGCATAGGGAGACAGTGTTGCCAAGGTAATATCTTCTTAGTATACATTGTATTTCCTGAGTTATCTTCAAATACACCTTCCAAGTAGGCCAATGGAGAAATTGACAAGAGTGTACTTGGAAGTATCTTCCAGGTACACTAGCTTAACTTGTACTGACTTCACTGCTGTAGAAAATATATGTGGATTTTTACCCTTTATGTATATATATATATATATATATATATATATATATATATATATATATATATATATATATACATATATATATATACATATTACTTCAGTGTTGTCTCTTATGGAGGAACAGCGGAAAAGGCCTTCATTTAGATTCCCATATGCCTGAACAGGGAAAAGGCTAAATATTGATATAACCAGCAGGATAAAGATAGAAGAGTCAAGTTGAAAGGACACTTGTAGAGAATTTAGGGAGTCAGTGCTGACAATGAAATATCTACTTATGATCCAATGTATTTCTTCTATCATCTTCATATACACTTACCATTTTGGTCCAGGGAGGAAGGGACAATGGTGTATTTGCAATTATGTTCCAGGTACTCTAGCACAGCTTGTATTGACTTCACTGTTGTAGATAAGGTACATGGATTTTTACCCTGTACATACATTACTTCAGAGTTGTCTCTTTCGAGGAAGTGACAAAATGCGTTTTTTTGGAATTCTATAAGCCTCAACAGGGAAAAGGCTAAATAGTGATATCACAAGCAGGAAAACGATCAAGGAGACAAATTGATAGGATACTTGTAGAGAGTTTCCGGTGTCAGTAATGATAATGTAATATCTTCTTAGTATACATTGTATCTCTTGAGTTATCTTCAAATACACTTTCCAAGTAGGCCAATGGATCAATTGACAATGGTGTACTTGCAAGTGTCTTCCAGGTACACTAGAATACCTTGTTTTGTTTTCACTGCTCTAGATAAAATATGTGGCTTTTCACCCTTTACATACCTTACTTCAGTGTTGTCTCTTAAGGAGGAACTGCCAAAATTCCTTTATTTAGATTCCTATATGCCTCAACAGGGAATAGGTTAAATACTGATATCAGAAGCAGGATAAAGATAGAAGAGTCACCTTGATAGGACACTTGTAGAGAGTTTAAGGTGTCAGGGCTGACAATGTAATGTCTTCTTATTATACATTGTATTTCTTGAGTTATCTTCAAATACACGTTCCATGTTGGCCAATGGAGGAATGGACAATTTTGTAATAGCAAGTATCTTCCAGATACTCTAGCATAACTTGTACTGACTTCACTATTGTAGAAAGGTTATGTGAATTTTCACGCTTTACATATATTATTTCACAGTTGTCTCTTTAGAGGAAGTGACAAACACCATTTTTTGGGTGGATATAGGGCTCAACTAGGAAAATACAAAATACTGATATCACAAGCAGGGAAAAGATAGAAGAGTCAAGTTGATATGAGAGTTGCAGACAGCATAGGGAGACAGTGTTGCCAATGTAATATCTTCTTGGAATACATTGTATTTCCTCAGTTATCTTCAAATACACCTTCCAAGTAGACCAATGGAGAAATTGACAATAGTGTACTAGCAAGTATCTTCCAGGTAAACTAGCATAGCATTTACTGACTTCACTCCTGTAGATAATATATGCGGATTTTTAACTTTTACATACATGACTTCTATGTTGTCTCTTAAAGAGGAACTGGTAAAATGACTTTATTTAGATCCCCATAGGCCTCAACAGGGAATAGGTTATATACTGATATCACAAGCAGGATAAAGATAGAAGAGTGAAGTTTATAGGATACTTGTAGAGAGTTTAGGGTGTCAGTGGTGACAATTTAATATCTTCTTAGTATACGTTGTATCTCTTGAGATATCTTCAAATACACCTTCCAAGTAGGCCAATGAAGAAATTGACAATAGTGTACTTGCAAGTATCTTCCAGGTACAATAGCATAGCTGACCCTGACTTCACTGCTGTAGATAATACATGTGTATTTTTACTCTTTATATATATATAAAATATTTCTATATATAATATATATTTCTCTATATAATATAATATATAATATATATTTCTCTATATAATATATATTTCTATATATATAATTACGTATTACTTCAGTGTTGTCTTTTATGGAGGAACTGGGAAAATGCCTTCATTTAGATTAACATATGCCTGAACCGGGAAAAGGCTAAATATTGATATCACCAGCAGGATAAACATAGAAGAGTCAACTTGACAGGACACTTGTAGAGAATTGATGGAGTCAGGGCTGACAATCTCATATCTACTTACTATCCAATGTATTTCTTCAGTCATCTTCATATACACTTACCATTTTGTTCCAGGGAGGAAGGGACAATTGTATACTTGCAAGTATGTTCCTGGCACTCTAGCACAGCTTGTAATGACTTCACTGTTGTAGATAAGGTACATGGATTTTTAACCTTTACATGCATTACTTCAGAGTTGTCTCTTTAGGGGAAGTGACAAAATGCGTTTGGTTGGATTTCTATAGGCCTCAACAGGGAAAAGGCTAAATACTGATATCACAATCAGGAAAAAGATCGAAGAGTCAAATTGATAGGATACTTGTAGAGAGTTTAAGGTGTCATTGATGATAATATAATATCTTCTTTTTATGCATTGTATCTCTTGAGTTATCTAAAAATACAGCTTCCAAGTCGGCCAAAGGAGCAATTGACAGTGGTGTACTTGCAAGTATCTTCCAGGTACACTAGAATACCTCGCATGGTTTTCACTGCTCTAGATAAAATCTGTGCATTTTCACCTTTTCCATACCTTACTTCAGTGTTGTCTCTTAAGGAGAAACTGCCAAAATGCCTTTATTTTGATCCCTATATGCCTCAACAGGGAAAAGGCTCAATACTGATTTCACAAGCAGGATAAAGATAGAAGAGTCACCTTGATAGGACACTTGTAGAGCGTTTAAAGTGTCAGGGCTGACAATGTAATATCTTCTTATTATACATTGTATTTCTTGAGTTATCTTCATATATACCTTACATGTTGGCCAATGGAGGAATGGACAATTGTGTACTAGCAAGTATCTTTGAGATACTCTAGCATTGCTTGTACTGACTTCACTACTGTAGAAAAGATATGTGGATTTTAAACATTTACATATATTATTTCACAGTAGTCTCTTTAGAGGAAGTGACAAACACGATTTCCTTGGATGGCTATAGGTCATAACTAGAAAAAGGCAAAATAATGATATCACAAGCAGGGAAAAGATAGAAGAGTCAAGATGATTTGAGACTTGCAGACAGCATAGGGGAGAGAGTGTGGCCAATGTAATATCTTCCTAGTATACATTGTATTTCCTGAGTTATCTTCAAATACACCTTCCAAGTACGCCAATAGAGAAATTGACAATAGTGTGCTTGCAAGTATCTTCCAGGTACACTAGCATAGATTGTACTGACTTCACTGCTGTAGATAATATATGTGGATTTTTAACTTTTACACACTTGATTTCAACGTGGTCTCTTAAATAGGAACTGGTAAAATGCCTTTATTTAGATCCTCATAGGCCTCAACAGTCGATTGGTTATATACTGATATCACAAGGAACATAAAGATAGAAGAGTGACGTTGATAGGATACTTGTAGAGAGTTTAGGGTGCCAGTGGTGACAATTTAACCTCTTCGTAGTATACATTGTATCTCTTGAGTTATCTTCAAATAGACCTTCCAAGTAGGCCAATGGAGAAATTGACAAGAGTGTACTTGCAAGTATCTTCCAGGTACACTAGCATAGCTTGTACTGACTTCACTCTTGTAGATAATATATGTGGATTTTTACCCTTTTTACATATATATATATATATATATATATATATATATATATATATGTATGTATATTTATGTACATAATTACACATGACTTCAGTGTTCTCTCTTTTGGAGGAACTGTGAAAATGCCTTCATTTAGATTCCCATATGCCTGAACAGGGAAAAGGCTAAATATTGATATCATCAGCAGGATAATGATAGAAGAGTCAAATTGACAGAACACTTTTAGAGAATTTAGGGAGTCAGTGCTGGCAAAGTGATATCTACAAATTATCCAACGTATTTCTTCAGTCATCTTCATATACACTTACCATTTTGGTACAGGGAGGAAAGCACAATTGTGTACTTACAATTATGTTCCAGGAACTCTAGCACAGCTTGTTCTAACTTCACTGTTGTAGATAAGGTACATGGATTTTTAGCCTTTACATGCATTACTTTAGAGTTTTCTCTTTAGGGGAAGTGATTAAATGCGTTTCGTTGGATTTCTGTAGGCCTAAACAGGGAAAAGGCTATATACTGATATCAAAATCAGGAAAAAGAACGAAGAGTCAAATTGATAGGATACTTGTGGAGAGTTTAAGGTGTCAGTGATGATAATATAATAACTTCTTAGTATACATTGTATCTCTTGAGTCATCTTCAAATACACTTTCCAAGTAGGCCAATGGAGCAAATGACAATGGTTGACATGCAAGTATCTTCCAGGTACACTAGAATACCTCGCATGGTTTTCACTGTTCTAGATAAAATATGTGCATTTTCACCCTTTACATACCTTACTTCAGTGTTGTCTCTTAAGGAGGAACTGCCAAAATGCCTTTATTTAGATTCATGATTTGCCTCATCAGGGAAAAGGCTGAATACTGATATCACAAGAAGGATAAAGATAGAAGAGTCACCTTGATAGGACATTGGAGAGAGTTTAAGGTGTCAGGGTTGACAGTGCAATATCTTCTTATTACACATTGTATTGCTTGAGTTATCTTCAAATACATGTTCCTTGTTGGCCAATGGAGGAATGAACAATTGTGTACTAGCAAGTATCTTTCAGATATTCTAGCATAGCTTGTACTGACTTCACTACTGTAGAAAAGATAAGTGGATTATCATCCTTTACATATATTATTTCACAGCTGACTCTTAAGAGGAAGTAACAATCACCATTTCTTTGGATGGCTTTAGGCCTCCACTAGGAAAAGGCAAAATACTGATATCACAAGCAGGAAAAAGAGAGAAGACTCAAGTTGATATGAGACTTGCAGACAGCATAGGGAAACAGTGATGCCAATGCAATATCTTCTTAGTATACATTGTATTTCCTGAGTTATCTTCAAATACACAATCCAAGTAGTTCAATGGAGAAACTGACAATAGTGTACTTGCAAGTATCTTCCAGGTACAGTAGCACAGCTTGTACTGACTTCACTGCTGTAGATAATATATGTGGATTTTTACCCTTTATATATATATATATATATATATATATATATATATATATATGTATGTATGTATATATATGTTTATATATATATATGTATATATTTCTATATATATAATTACGTATTACTTCAGTGTTTTCCTTATGGAGGAACTGCAAAAATGCCTTCTTATAGATTTCCATATGCCTGAATAGGGAAAAGGCTAAAAATTGATATCACCAGCAGGATAAAGAGATAGAAGTGTCAAGTTGACTGGACACTTGTAGAGAATTTAGGGAGTCAGTGCTGACAATGTAATATCTACTTATTATCCAATGTATTTCTTCAGTCATCTTCATATACACTTACGGTTTTGGTCAAGGGAGGAAGGGACAATTGTGTATTTGCAATTATCCTCCAGGTACTCTAGCACAGCCTGTACTGACTTCACTGTTGTAGATAAGGCACATGGAATTTTTACCTTTACATACATTACTTCAGAGTTGTCTCTTTAGGGGAATTGACAAAATGTGTTTCTTTGGAATTCTATAGGCCTCAACAGGGAAAAGGCTATATACTGATATCACAAGCAGGAAAAAGATCGAAGAGTCAAATTTGTAGGATACTTGTAGAGAACGCACAGAGTCAGTGATGACAATATAATATCTTCATAGTATACATTGTATATCTTTACTTATCTTCAAATACACCTTCCAAATAGGCCAATGGATCAATTGACAATGGTGTACTTGCAAGTATCTTCCAGGTACACTATAATACTTTGTATTGTTTTCACTGCTCTCGATAAAATATGTGGATTTTCACCCTTTACATACCTTACTTCAGTGTTGTCTCTTAAGGAGGAACTGCCAAAATGCCTTTATTTCGATTCTTATATGCCTCAACAGGGAAAAAGTTAAATGCTGATATCACAAGCAGGATAAAGATAAAAGAGTCACCTTGACAGGACACTTGTAGAGAGTTTAAGGTGTCAGGGCTCACAATGTAATATCTTGTTATTATACACTGAATTTTTTGAGTTATCTTCACATACACCTTCCATGTTGGCCAATGGAGGAATGGACAATTGTGTACTGGCAAGTATCTTCCAGACACTCTAGCATAGCTTGTACTGACTTCACTACTATAGAAAAGATATGTGGATTTTCACACTGTACATATATTATTTCACAGTTGTCTCTTTAGAGGAAGTGACAAACACCATTTCGTTGGATGGAAAGAGGCCTCAACTAGGAAAAGGCAAAATACTGATATCACACGCAGGGAAAAGATAGAAGAGTCAAGTTGATATGAGACTTACAGGCACCATAGGGAGTCAGTGTTGCCAATATAATATCTTCTTAGTATACATTCTATTTCCTGAATTATCTTCAAATACACCTTCTAAGTTTACCAATGGAGAAATTGACAACAGTGTACTTCCACGTATCTTCAAGGTACACTAGCATAGCTTGTACTGACTTCACTGCTGTAAATAATATATGTGGATTTTTACCCTTTTTATATATATCTAATCTATATCTATATCTATATCTATCTATCTATATATATATATATTTATTACTTCAGTGTTGTCTCTTAAGGAGCAACTGCCATAATGCCTTCATTTAGATTCCTATATACCTGAACAGGGTAAAGGCCAAATACAGATATCACAAGTAGCATAAAGATAGAAGAGCCAAGTAGACAGGTCACTTGTAGGGAATTTAGGGAGTCAGTGCTGACAATGTTATATCTACTTTGTATCCAATGTATTTCTTGAGTCATCTTCGTAAACACTTACCATTTTGGTCGAGGGAGGAAGGGACAATTGTGTACTTGCAATTATGTTCCAGGTACTCTAGCACAGCTTGTACTGACTTCACTGTTGTAGATAAGTTCTATGGATTTTTATCCTTTACATTCATTACTTCAGAGTTGTCTCTTTAGGGAAAGTGACAAAATGCGTTTGTTTGGATTTCAATAGGCCTAAACAGGGAAAAGGCTAAATACTGTTATCAGAAGCAGGAAAATATAAAAGAGTCAACTTTATAGGACACTTGTAGAGAATTTAGGGTGTCAGGGCTGACAATGTAATATCTTCTTATTACACATTGTATTTCTTGAGTTATCTCCAAATACACCTTCAATGTTGGCCAATGGAGGAATTGACAATTGTGCACTAGCAAGTATCTTCCAGATACTCTAGCATAGATTGCACTGACTTCAATGCTGTAGAAAAGATATGTGGATTTTCACCCTTTACATATATTATTTCACAATTGCCTCTTTACAGGAAGGGGCAAACACCATTCCTTTGTCTGGCTATATACCTCAGCCAGGAAAAGGCAAAATACTGATATCACACGCAGGAAAAAGGTAGAAGAGTCAACTTGATAGGAAACTTGAAGAGAGTTTAGGGTGTTAGGGCTGACGATGTAATATATTCTTTTAAACGTTGTATTTCTTGAGTTATCTCCAAATACACCTTCCATCTAGGCCAATGGAGGAATGGACAATTGTGTAATAGCAAGTATCTTCCAGATACTCTTGTATAGCTTGTACTGACTCCACTGCTGTAGATAATATATGCGGATTTTTACCCTTTATATACAGGGAAATGGCTAAATACTGATATCACAAGCAGGAAAAAGATCGAAGAGTCACATTGATAGGATACTTGTAGAGAGTTAAAGTGTCAGTGATGACAACATAATATCTTGTTAGTATACATTGTATCTCTTGAGTTATCTTCAAATATACCTTCAAAGTAGGCCAATGGAGCAATTGACAATGATGGACTTGCATATATCTTCCAGGTACACTAGAATACCTTGTATTGTTTTCACTGCTCTCGATAAAATATGCGGATTTTCACAGTTGCATCTTTAGAGAAAGTGAGAAACACCTTCTTTGGATGGCTATAGTCCACAACAAGGAAAAGGGAAAATACTGATATCACAAGCAGGAAAAAGATAGAAGAGTCAAGTTGATATGAGACTTGAAGAGAGTTTAGGGTGTCAGTGGTGACAATTTAATATCGTCTTAGAAGATAGATTCCTCCATTGGCCAACATGGAAGGTGTATTTCCTTGTTTATATTATTTAAATTATTATATTATTTAAATTATTAAATTATTTAAATTATTATATTATTTAATTATATGTGGATTTTTACTTTATATATATATATACATATATATATAAATATATAAACATATAACTTCAGTGTTATCTCTTAAGAGTCTGTGCTGACAATGTAATATCTACTGAGTATCCAATGTATTTCTTCAGTGACCTTCATATACACTTACCATTTTCGTCAAGTTAGGAAGGGATAATTGTGTACTTGCAATTATGTTCCAGGTACTCCAGCACAGCTTGTACTGACTACACTGTTGTGGATAAAGTATATGGATTTTTAGCCTTTACAGACATTACTTAAGAGTTGTCTCTTTATAGGAACTGAGAAAATGTGTTTCTTTGGATTTCTATAGGCCTCAACAGGGAAAATGGTAAATACTGATATCACAGGAAGGATAAAGAGAGAAGAATCAACTTGATAGCACACTTTTAGAGACTTTAGGGTGTCAGGGCTGACAATGTAATATCTTCTTATTATACATTGTATTTCTTGAGTTATCTTCAAATACACCTTCCATGTTGGTCAATGGAGAAATTGACCACTGTGTACTAGCAAATATCTTCCAGATACTCTAGCATAGCTTGTACTGAATTCACTGCTGTAGAAAAGATATGTGGATTTTCACCCTTTACATATATTATTTCATAGATGTCTCTTTAGAGGAAGTGAGAAACACCATTTCTTTGGATTTTTACCCTTTTTTATCTATCTATCTATCTGTCTATATATGTACATATTACTTCACTGTTGTCTGTTATGGAGGAACTGCTAAAATGCCTTCGTTTGGATTCCTATATGTCTGAAGAGGGAATAGGCTAAATACTTACATAACAAGCGGGATAAAGGTTGAAGAGTCAAGTTGACAGGACACTTGTAGAGAATTTAGGGAGTCAGGGCTGACAATGTAATATCTACGTATTATCCAATGTATTTTTTCAGTCATCTTCAGTCAGCTTTCCATTTTGGTCAAGGGAGAAGGGGACAATTGTGTACTTGCAATTATGTTCCAGGTACTATAGCACACCTTGTAGTGACTTCACTATTGCAGATAAGGCATATGGATTTTTAGCCTTTACATATATTACTTCAGAGTTTTCTCTTTAGGGGAAGTGACAAAATGCGTTTCGTTGGGTTTCTATAGGCCTCAACAGGGAAAAGGCTAAATACTGATATCCAAGCAGGAAAAAGATCGAAGAGTCAAATTGATAGGATACTTGAAGAGAGAATAAAGTGTCAGTGATGATAATATAAAGTCCTCTTAGTATACATTGTATCTCTTGAATTATCTTCAAATACACCTTCCGAGTAGGCCAATGGAGGAATTGACAATGATGAACTTGCAAGTATATTCCAGGTACACAAGAATTCCTTTCATTGTTATCACTGCTCTCTATAAAATATGTGTATTTTCCCCCTTCATATACCTTACTTCAGTGTTGTCTCTTAAGGAGGAACTGCCAAAATGCCTTCATTTACATTCCTATATGCCTGAACAGGGAAATGACTACATACTGATATCACAAGCAGGATAAAGATAGTAGAGTCAAGTTGATAGGACACTTGTAGAGAGTTTAAGGTGTCAGTGATGACAATATAATATCTTCTTAGTATACATTGTATCTCCTGAATGATCTTCAAATACACCTTCCAAGTAGGCCAATGGAGGAATTGACATTTGTGTACTAGGAAGCATCTTCCAGATACTCTAGCATAGATTGTACTGACTTCACTGCTGTAAAAAAGATATGTGGATTTTCACCCTTTACATATAGTATTTCACAATTTCCTCTTTACGGGAAGGGGCAAACACCATTCCTTTGTCTGGCTATAGACCTCAGCCAGGAAAAGGCAAAATACTGATATCACAAGCAGGAAAAAGATAGACGAGTCAACTTGATAGGACACTTGTAGAGAGTTTAGGGTGTCAGGGCTGACAAGGTAATATCTTCTTTTAAACGTTGTATTTCTTGAGTTATTTCCAAATACACCTTCCATGTAGGCCAATGGAGGAATGGACAATTGTGTACTAGCAAGTATCATCCAAATACTCTTGTATAGCTTGTACTGACTCAACTGCTGTAGATAATATATGAGGATTTTTACTCTCTCTCTCTCTCTCTCTCTCTCTATATATATATATATATATATATATATATACATATATATATATATATACATATATATATTTTTACATATTACTTCAGTGTTGTCTCTTAAGGCGGAACTGCTAAAATGCCTTCATTTAGATTCTTATATGCCTGAATATCGAAGAGTCAAATTGATAGGATACTTGTAGAGAGTTAAAGTGTCAGTGATGACCACATTATATGGCTATATACTGATATCACATGCAGGATAAAGATAGAAGAGTCAAGTTGACAGGACACTTGTAGAGAATTTAGGGTGTCAGTGCTGCCAATTTAATATCTTCTTATTATACATTTCATTTCTTGAGTTACCTTCAAGCACACCTTCCATGTTGGCCAAGGGAGGAATGGACACTTGTGTACTAGCAAGTATCTTCCAGATACTGTAGCATAGCTTGTACTAACTTCACTGCTGTAGAAAAGATATGGGGATTTTCTCCCTTTACATATATTATTTCACAGTTGTCTCTTTAGAGGAAGTGACAAAGATCAATCATTTGGATAGCTATAAGCCTCAACTAGGATAAGGCAAAACACACATATCGCAAGCAGGAAAAAGACAGAGGAGTCAAGTTGATATGAGACTTGAAGACAGCTTAGGGATTCGTTGTTGACAGTGTACTATCTTCTTAGTATACATTGTATTTCTTGAGTTATCTTCAAATACACCGTCCATGTTGGCAAATGGAGCAATGGAAGATGACGTACTTGCAAGTGTCTTCCAGCTACAGTCCCATATCTTTTTTTGTCTTCACTGCTGTCGAATAGATATGTGGATTTTTACCTTTTACATACATGACTTCAATGTTTTCTCTTAAATAGGAACTGCTAAAATGTCTTTATGTAGATCCGCATTGGCCTCAACAGGGAAATGGCTATATACTGATATCACAAGCAGGATAAAGATAGTAGAGTCAAACTGATACTATAGTTGTAGAGAGTTTGGGTGCCAGTGGTGACAATTTAATATCTTCTTAGGATACATTGTTTCTCTTGAGTTATCTTCAAACACACCTTCCAAGTAGGCC
Organism: Bettongia penicillata ogilbyi; assembly: GCA_023548195.1. NCBI lineage: Eukaryota > Metazoa > Chordata > Mammalia > Diprotodontia > Potoroidae > Bettongia > Bettongia penicillata. The sequence continues at coordinate 165,708 of JAJHZJ010001074.1, forward strand.
AATGGAGATATTGAAAATCTTGTCCTTGCAAGTGCCTTCCAGGTACACTAGCATAGCTTGTACTGACTTCACTGCTGACGAAAATATATGTGGATTTTTATCCTTTATATGTATATATATATATATATATATATATATATATATATATATATATATATATATATATATATTTACATATAACTTCAATTTTGTCTCCTAAGGAGGAACAGCCAAAATGCCTTCATTTAGATTCCTATATACCTGAACAGGGAAAAGGATAAATACTAATATCAAAAGAAGGATAAAAATAGAAGAGTCAAGCTGACAGGACACTTGTAGAGAATTTAGGGAGTCAGTGCTAACAATGTAATATCTACTTAGTATCCAAAGTATTTCTTGAGTCACCTTCATATAAACTGACCGTTTTGGTCAAGGGAGGAAAGGACAATAGAGTACTTGCAATTATGTTCCAGATACTCAAGCACAGCTTGTACTAACATCATTGTTGTAGATAAGGTATTTTTAGCCTTTACATACATTACTTCAGAGTTCTCTCTTTAGGGGAAGTGAGAAAATGCGTTTCTTTGGATTTCTATAGGCCTCAAAAGGGAAAAGGCTAAATACTGATATCACAAGCAGGAAAAAGATCGAAGAGTCAAATTGATAGGATACTTGTAGAGAGTTTAGGGTGTCAGTGGTGACAATTTAATATCGTCTTAGTATACATTGAATCTCTTGAGTTATCTTCAAATACACCTTCCAAGTAGGCCAATGGACAAATTGACAATAGTGTACTTGAAAGTATCTTCCAGGTACACTAGCATAGCTTGTACTGACTTCACTGTTGTAGATAATATATGTGGACTTTTACCCTTTATATATGTATATATATATATATATATATATATATATATATATATATATATATATATATATATATATATATATATGTATATATAGGATACTTGTAGAGAGTTTAGGGTGTCAGTGGTCACAATTTAATATCGTCTGAGTATACATTGAATCTCTTGAGTTATCTTTAAATACACCTTCCAAGTAGGCCAATGGACAATGTATACATTGTATCTCTGAGTTATCTTCAAACACACCTTCCAAGTAGGCCAATGGAGATATTGACAGTAGTGTCCTTGCAAGCATCTTCCAGGTACACTAGCATAGCTGGTACTGAGTTCACCGCTGAAGATAAAATATGTGGACAAAGTAGTATCTTCCAAATACTCTATCATAGCTTGTACTAACTTCACTACTGTAGAAAAGATATGTGGATTTTAACCCTTTACATATATTATTACACAGTTGTCTCTTTAGAGGAAGTGACAAAGACCAATTATTTGGATAGCTATAAGCCTCACCTTGGATAAGGCAAAATACACATATCGCAAGCAGGAAAAAGACAGAAGAGTCAAGTTGACATGAGACTTTCAGAGAGCTTAGGGAGACAGTGTTGACAGTGTACTATCTTCTTAGTATACGTTGTATTTCTTGAGTTATCTTCAAATACACCTACCATGTTGGCAAATGGAGCAATGGAAGATGGCGTACTTGCAAGTGTCTTCCAGCTACAGTCACATATCTTGTATTGTCTTCACTGCTGTCGAAGAGATATATGCATTTTTACCTTTTACATACATGACTTCAATGTTTTCTCTTAAATAGGAACTGGTAAAATGTCTTTGTTTAGATCCCAATAGGCCTCAACAGGGAGATGGCTATATACTGATATCACAAGCAGGATAAAGAGAGTAGAGTCAAATTGATACTATAGTTGTAGAGAGTTTAGGGTGCCAGTGGTGACAATTTAATATCTTCTTAGTATATATTGTATCTCTTGAGTTATTTTTAAATACATCCTCCATGTAGTCCAATGGAGATATTGACAATAGTGTACTTGAAAGTATCTTCCAAGTATACTAGCATAGCTTGTACTGACCTCACTGCTGAAGAAAATATATGTGGATTTTTATCCTTTATATGTATATATATATATATAATACTATATATATATATATATATATATATATATATATATATATATATATATATATATATATATATATATATATATATTTACATATTACTTCAGTGTTGTCTCTTAAGGAGGAACTGCCAAAATGCCTTCATTTAGATTCCTATATGCCTGAACAGGGAAAAGGCTAAATACTGATATCACAAGCAGGATAAAAATAGAAGAGTCAAGTTGACAGGTCACTTGTAGAGAATTTAGGGATTCAGTGTTTGCAATGTAATATCTACTTAGTATACATTGTATCTCTTGGATTATCTTCAAATACACCTTCCAAGTAGGCCAATGGAGAAATTGACAATAGCGTCCTTGCAACTATCTTCCAGGTACACTAGCATATATTGTACTGACTTCACTGCTGTAGATAATATATGTGGATTTTTAACCTTAATATATATATACGTATTACTTCATTGTTGTCTCTTAAGGAGGAACTGCCAAAATGCCTTCATTTAGATTCCTATATGCCTGAACAGGGAGAAAGCTAAATGCTGACATCACAAGTAGGATAAAGATAGAAGAGTAAAGTTGACAGGACACTTGTAGAGAATTTAGGGAATCAGTGCTGACAATGTAATATCTACTTATTATTCAATGTGTTTCTTCAGTCTTCTTCATATACCCTTACGATTTAGGTCAAGGGAGGAATGGACAATTGTGTAGTTGCAATTATGTTCCAGGTACTCTAGCACAGCTTGTAATGACTTCCCTTTGCAGATAAGGTATATGGATTTTTAGCCTTTACATACATTCCTTCAGAGTTATCTCTTTAGGGGAATTTACAAAACGCGTTTCTTTGGATTTCTATAGGCCTCAACAGGGAAAAGACTAAATACTTATTTCAGAAGGAGGAAAAAGATTGAACAGTCAAATTGATAGGATACTTGTAGAGAGTGTAAGGTGTCAGTGATGACAATACAATATCTTCTTTTGTTATCTATCTATCTATCTATCTATCTATCTATTTATTTATCTATTTATTTATTTATTTATTTATTTGTTTAGCTTTTTACATTCATTTTCACAAATTTTTGGTTTCCAAATTTTCTCCCCTTTTCTCCCCTCCCCTCACCCCAATACCCCAAGCAATCTAATTTTCCCTATCTCCAATCTGTCCTCTCTTCTGTCATCCCTCCCTTCCCTTGTCTCCATCTTCTCTTTTCTCCTGTAGGTCCAGATGACTTTCTATTCTTCATTAACTGTATGTCTTCTTTCCTAGTTGCAACAACAATACTAAACAACTGTTCTGAAAACTTTTAGTTCCAAATTCTCCCCATCCCTCCCTCCCCACCCATTCCCTTTGTTACGGCAGGCAATTCATTATAGGCCATATCTGTGTAGCTTTGCAAATGACCTTCCTGATAGTCGTGTTGTGTAAGACTAACTGAATTGCCATCCCTCCTAACCTGCCCCTCATTGTTTCTCTTCTGTCTTTTGATCCTGTCCCTTCCCGAGGGTTGACTTTCAATTACTCCCTCCTCCCTTTGCCCTCCCTTCCATCATCCGCCCCCCAATATCTCCTTCTCCCCCGCTTTCTTATACTGTAAGATAGGTTTTCATACCAAAATGAGTGTGCATTTCACTCCTTCGTTTAGTCAAATGTGATGACGGTAAACTTCTTGTTTGTTTTTTTTTTTCCTCAGCTCTCCTCTTTTTCCCTCCACTAAAAAAATCTCCTACTTGCCTCTTAAATGACATATAGTTACCCCCTTCCATTTCCCCCTCTTTCCTCTCACTACATTTCTCTCTCACCATTTACCTTAATTTCTTTTAAGGTATGGTCCCATCCTATTCAGTTCAATCTGTGCTCTCTGTCTCTGTATGTGAATGCATGTGTGTATGTGTGTGCATGCGTGTACGTGTGCATGTGTGGTCCCACAAACTACCCAGATACTGAAAAGTTTTAAGAGTTAGAAATATTGTCTTTCCCTGTATGAATGTAAACAGTTCATTTCTGGTAAGTCCCTTAATACTTCTCTTTGCTGTTTACTTTTTCATGCTTCTTCTCATTCTTGTGTTTGAAAGTCAAATTTTCTTTTCATTAAGAATGATTGAAAGTCCTCTGTTTCATTGAAAGATCATATTTTCCCTTGAAGTATTATACTCAGTTTAGCTAGGTAGGTGATTCTTGGTTTGAGTCCTAGTTCCTTTGCCTTCTGGAATATCCTATTCCACGCCCTTTGATCCCTTAATGTAGAAGCTGCTAGATCTTGAGTTATCCTGATTGTATTTCCACAGTACTGGAATTGTTTCTTTCTAGCTGCTTGCAAGATTTTTTCCTTGAGGTAGGAGTTCTGGAATTTGGCCACAATGTTCCTTGGAGTTTCTCTTTTTGGATCTCTTTCAGGTGGTGATCGATGGATTCTTTCAATACTTATTTTGCCCTCTGGTCCTAGAATGTCAGGGCAATTTTCCTAGATAATTTCATGCAAGACGATATCTAGGCTCTTTTTTTGATCATGGCTTTCAGGTAGTCCCATAATTTTTAAATTGTCTCTCCTGGATCTATTTTCCAGGTCAGTTGTTTTTTCCCATGAGATATTTCACACTCTCTTCCATTTTTTTGTTCTTTTGGTTTTGTTTGGTGATTTCTTGGTTTCTCATAAAGTCATTAGACTCCATCTGTTCCATTCTAATTTTGAGAGAACTATTAAATTCAGTGAGCTTTTGAGCCTCTTTTTCCATTTGGCTCATTCTGCTTTTAAATGCATTCTTCTCCTCATTGGCTTTTTGAACCTCTTTTGCCAATTGAGTGAGCCTATTTTTCAAGGTGTTAATTTCCTCAGCATTTTTTTTGGTCTCCTTTACCAAGATATTGACCTTTTTTTTCAAACTCTTCTTGCATCTTTGTCATTTCTCTTCCCAGTCTTTCCTCCACCTGTCTAACTTGTTTTTCAAAATCCTTTTTAAGCTCTTTCAAGGCCTCAGCCCACCCAACACCCGCCTGGGGTGTCTGGGGTACTGAGGCTGCGCCCTCCACATCTTTCTCTGATGGGAAAAATACGTTCTCGTCCTCGCCATCAGATACGAAGGTCGGGATCATTTGCATTTGTTGGAAAAAACTCTATAAAGTCTTATTTTTCTTCCCCTTTCTAGGCATTTTCCCAGCCAGTTACTTGACTTCTGAGATTCCTTCCCACCCCCGCCTGGATCTGCCCAGCTAGTGCTTGGCCTCTGAGATTCAAATGCGCTTTCCCGAGGCAAGCTTTAGTTTTGGCTCAGGGGTGGGGGCAGGGCCGCCTCCTAAGATAGGTCCCTCAGGGGCTTTCTGCAGAGACTTTCAGGAACAGAGCGGGTGGGGGCGGGGTGGGGGGCCCCTCCTCCTATGTTCAGCTCCCTTGGGGGTTTTATTCAGAGCCGTTCAGCAGTAGAGCAGGGTGGGGGCAGGGCCGTCTCCCCGGCTCAGCTCCCTCAGGTTGGAAAGACCTTCAGTATTGAAGATCCTACCTGCTGCTGGGGGATTCCTGAGTCCCGGGCCGCTGCCGCCTCAGCAGCCCGCCCACGCCTCTGCCTCCGCCGCTTCCTGCCCCCGTCTCTGCCACCGCCGCTTCCTCCCTAGGAGGCCCAGGTCACGGAGACGCTCCGCTCCCCTCCCCTAGCGCAGCCTTCTTTCTTACTGACCTGTAGCTTCTGTGGGCAGAGGGACTTTCCCGGCTGCCGGAGCTTCCCCCCGAGCTTCCCTCTCCGAAGCCTGCTCGGGTCAGCTTCTCTGGGGCCCCGGCCAGGGGTGGGGGGGGTCCGCTTTCTGGGGTGCGATGGACCCCGGGGATGGCTCTCCAGGTTTCAGTGGAACGGATATCTCTTCCTCTATGTTTATGCACCCCCTGCAGAGATTCAGAATTTATGGGGATCTGTTCTACCTCAATTCCATGGGTTGTGTGCTCGGAGTTCGTAAATGTGCGTCCTTCTACTCCGCCATCTTGGCTCCGCCCCCACAATATCTTCTTAGTATCCATTGTATCTCTTGTGTTATCTTCAAATTACACCTTCCAAGTAGGCCAATGGAGCAATTGACAATGGTGTATTTGCAAGTATCTTCCAGGTACAGTAGAATACCTTGCATTGTTTTCACTGCTCTCGATAAAATATGTGGATTTTCACCCTTTATATACCTTATTTCAGTGTTGTCTCTTAAGGAGGAACTGCCAAAATGCCTTTATTTAGATTCCTATATGTCTCAACA
>JAJHZJ010001076.1:0-60996 GCA_023548195.1 Bettongia penicillata ogilbyi
GTGAAAATGGAATTTCAATGAAATAGAGGACTTCCAAATATTCTTATTGAAAAGATCAGAGCTGAACAGAAAATTTGACTTTCAAATATGAGAATCAAGAGAAACATGAAAAGGTGAACAGGAAAGAGAAGCCTTAAGGAACTCATTTAAGTTGAACTGTTTTCATTCCTACATGGAAAGATGGTATTTGTAACTCATGACACCTTCCTCAATATTAGGCTAGTAGGAGGGAAAATGTGTGTGTGTGCATATGTCCATATATCATATGTGTGTATATACATATATGGATGCATGGATGTATGCACACACACACACACACACACACACACACACACACACACATATATATATATATATGTATTGTTATGTTCAACCTTTATTGCCGAAGACCATGCCATCAGATAAATAATGACATGACTTGCACTTGACTTTGTTTTGAGTGAGGAGGACTGTGCATGTCACAAGCCTCACTTCTCTTCCAGAGCCATCTGAATCCAGTGACCTGATATTCCTCAGGATGACTGGAGATGACCCAGGATGAGGTAATTGGGGTTAAGTGACTTGCCCAAGGTCTCACAGCTAGTGCGAGTCAAGTGTCTGAGATGAGATTTGAACTCAAGTCCTCTTGACTCCTATACTGGTGTTCTATTCACTGCACCACTTAGCTGCCCATATGTGTGTATGTGTGTGTATGTGTGTGTGTGCATAGGTGTGTATGTGTACATGGTATGCATATTACTGTGTGTGTTTGTTTGTGTGTGTGTGTGTACAAAGACAGACAGCACAGGGTGAGCTGAAAATGAAGGGAAAAAAATAAAATTTACTGTTGAGTGGAATGTACTAGGAATAAGAGAAAGGGAGAGGTAAAATGTAGCAAATCATTAGACATAAAAGAGGAAAGAAAGAACTTTTATAATGGAGGGGAAAGTGGTAGGGAGATGAAAGGGAATAAGTGAACCTTACTCTCATAGAATGTGGCTTGAGGAGGGAACAACACATAATCAGTTGGGTGTGGAAATCTATTTTACCTTGCAGGAAGGCAAGGAGGAAGGGGATAGGAGAGAAAAGATTATAGAAGGGACAGGAAATTGGTTAAAGGGATAATCAGAAGCAAACACTAATGTGTGGGGACAGGTCAAGGGAATAATGGAATAAATGGAGGACAGGACTGGATAGAGGGAAATGTGATTAGTCTTTTGCAACGTAACTGTTAAGGAAGTGTTTTGCAGGGTTACACATGTATGACCTATATTGAATTGCTTGCTTTTTCAATGAAGGTGGATGGGAAGAGAGGAAAGGAGAGAACATGGAACCCAAAGCTTTAAAAATAAATGTTAAGAATTGTTTCCACGTGCAACTGGGAAATAAGATGCAAAGGCAACAGGGTATAGCAATTTATTTTGCCCTACAGGAAAATAGAAGGGAGAGGGAATGAAAAAGATAGGCTGATAAAAGGGAGGATAGAATGAAGGAAGGGGTACATGCTGTCCTGGGTTTGATGGTGGAAAGAGATGGGAGAAAATTTGGAATTCAAATTCTTGTAGAAGTGAATGTTGAAAACTAAAAAATAAATAAAATTTTAAAATAATAATACTTTATTACAAATAAATCATAAATAATTTTAGGAAAAAACAATATCTATATATCATATATAAAATACATATATATATATATTTTAAAAAGAAAAAGTATCCTCTATATTTTATAGCTAAGTTATTCATACTATTTGGAAACAGATGAGGCTTCATAATATGTGCCAATTGATAATTTTTTTTACATCTTTGTACTAGAACATAAGTACCCAGAAAGAGTTAATTAGCATTGAACTGGTGAGAAATTTGCTCCCCTCAAATAGTTGACTCACCTAACAATTAGGTCCCTCATTATTTCTTATCTTTTTTACTCTTCTTAATGTTCTCACAGAGTTCCAGGGAATTCAATGATTATGCTCACAATGGCCCTTGCATAGATGATAAAAGGCAGAAAAAGATGTTAATGATGTCTCCTCTTTTCTAGCAACAACTATTACCCAATGTCATTCCCCTAAATTTCTTTTAAATGGTTTATATTTAATCTTTTCATGATTTCAAGATCAAAACAGGGAAGAGTAAAATCAACATTGCACTGTACTTTTGAAGTCTACTTTAAAATTTTTATTTTATACTTTATTTTATATATATAAAATTTTATTTTATACTTATTTTTACTATTATACTTAGTAATCAACAACAAAATATTTAATAAACAAATATGACAATATTTTGTGTAAAATCACCACCTCCACATTGTTTACAATTTGTTTAAAAGATGCGTAAATTAACTTTAACATCATGCTAACATAAACATCCTCTGTTTTTGAGTCTCCTTTGGATTCGGATTTCTTTATTGCTTTCCCCACTCCGATTTTGGTGCTGTAATTTTTTTAATGTAATCATAATATGTATTATTCTTATTCTCTTTTCATATCTTCATATATTTCTCTTATTTTTTTATCTTTTCAATGTCATTTCTAATAATCAATAAAAATAATTACTTTCATATATCACAATCTATTAATCCATTTCCACCAATGACAGCATTTGTCTTATTTCTGTCTTTTGTCATTACAAACAACGCTGTCATTAATATTTTTGGACATACAGAACTTTTTACTCTCTCAATAGTGTGCTTAGAGCCCAATTCAAGTAACAGGATGTCTAGGTCAAAGAGCATGAATAGTCTTATAAATGTTAATGTATATTTTCATATTGCATTTTAGAAAACAATTCACATATTATCTAGTAATGTAATATGAGGTTTGTTTCTCCGTGATCCAGTCAGCATTTAATTTGATCAATTTTAACTTCAAGGATCTGTAATTTGATCAGTGAGTGCATTCCCTCCACATCCTACACCCTCTTCCTTAGCATATGGTCCTTGGAAGTTGCTGAGGTTAAAAAATTTGTCAGTCTATAAGTGAGGATTCCCTATAACTTAAATAAGCTGGTTCACACTATCACAATCACATCAAACTATGTTAGTCCTCAAGTAACAAAATGCCAACAAGTTGCCAAAATGAAGTCTTGTCAGCCTGGTACAACTTAGAATAGCTTTTTCTCAAATGACTAAATGCCACAAAAATGCAGGATTACCTCTATACTATGATGAGAATTGTAGCAGAACTTTTATTGAATATTTATACTCTGTAAACCACTGTAGCCATGCCAGAAACCATGTTTAGATAATGTATATATTCAGGTTTAGAGTTCCTACTTGTATCAGGAAGGCATGAGAGGTCTCAATGTATGCTCTCCATCCAAGGAGTTTCAGAGAAAACAATAAAGCAGAGAAGGATTCAGGCTGCTAGAATATCCAATGCCAAGGTACTACATAGCCTTACAATTTATATAAAGGACAAATAGAAAAATATTACTAAGAAAATTAGAAAGAAGGAGAAAGAGGATTTCCTGAGTCCCAGGGTGATGGAACCAGTAAGCATCAACACCAGGACCCCAGGCTTGCCAAAGCACAGCCAGGGAAATTGAGCAGACACCAGTGCCAATGAGAGTTTACCAGCCACAGAGCCACAAAACCATTAACCATACACTAAATTCCCATCAAAAGGATAGTGGGACAGAGCCCCTGTGCCCCAGAAGGAAAGATTCACTTTAAAAGCCAGGGAAAAGACAGTCACCATGACCAAGAAACAAATCAGAAAAAAACAAAGATGACAGAATCTTACTACAGGGACAGCAAAGATCAGAATATGAATTCAGAAAAGCACAGCAGTGACAATATACCCATATCTGAAACCACAAAAGGGAATATGAACTGGTCTCAAGCCAAAAAAAAAAAAAATCTTGGAAAAGGAGTTTCAAACACTCAAAGAAGAAAATAGGTCTTTAAAAATTAGAATGGCACAGATGGAGGCTAATGACTTTATGAGAAACCAGGAAATCACAAAACAAAATCAAAAGAATTAAAAAATGGAAGATAATGTGAAATATCTCATTGGAAAAACAACTGACCTGGAAAATAGATCCAGGAGAGACAATTTAAAAATTAATGGGACTACCTGAAAGTCATGAATAAAGAAAGAGCCTAGACATTATCTTTCATGAAATTATCAAGGCAAACTTCCCTGATATTCTAGAACCAGAGGGCAAAATATTATTGAAATAATCTACCAAATACCTCTAGAAAGAAATCCAAAAAGAGAAATTCCTAGGCACATTGTAGCCAAATTCCAGAGTTCCCATGTCAAGGAGAATATATTGCAAGCAACTGGAAGGAAACAATTTGACTATTGTGGAAATACAATCAGGATAACACTAGATCTAGCAGCTTCTAAGTTAAGGGATTGAAGGATGTGGAATATGATATTTCAGCAGTCAAAGGAACTAGGACTGAAACCAAAAATCATCTACCAGAAAAATGGAGTATAATACTTCAGGGGATAAATGGTCTTCCAATGAAATAGAAAACTTTCAAACATTCTTGATGAAAAGATCAGAGCTGAAAGGAAAATTGACTTTCAAATACAAGAATCAAGAGAAGCATGAAAAGGTAAACAGGAAAGAGAAATCATAAAGGGACTTACTAAAGTTGAACTGTTTACATTCCTACATGGAAAGACAATATTTGTAGCTCTTGAAACTTTTTTCAGTATCTGGGTAGTTTATGGGATTATACACACACAAATACTGAAAGAGAGAGAGAGAGAGAGAGAGAGAGAGAGAGAGAGAGAGAGAGAGAGAGAGAGAGAGAGCGCATAGGGTGAGTTAAATAGAAAGGGATCATATCTAAAAAAATAAAATTAAGGGGTGAAAGAGGAATATATTGGGAGGAAAAAGGGAGAAATGGAATGGGGCAAATTATTTCTCATAAAAGAAGCAAGACTTTTCAATGGAGGGGGAAAGGCGGCAGGTGAGAGAGAACACCTGAAGCTTACTCTTATCACATTTAATTCAAGGAAGGAATAAAATGCACACTCATTTTATTATGAAAACCTATCCTAAAATATAGGAAAATGGGGAAGAAGGGAAGAGGCAAAGTGGGGGGAAAGGGAAGGGAGGGCAATGGGAGGAGGGAGCAATTACAAGTCAACACTCTTGGGGAGGGACAAGTCAAAAGAGAGAATAGAAGAAATGGGGGCAGGATATGATGGAGGGAAATATAGCTAGTCTTGAACAACATGACTATTGTGGAAGTCATTTGCAAAACTACACATATATAGCCTGTATTGAATTGCTTGCTTTCCCAGTGTGGGTGGGTAGAGAGGGAGGAAAAGAGAAGTTGGAACTCAAAGTTTTAGAAATAACTGTTGAGTATTGTTCTTGCATATAACTGGGAAATAATAAATACAGGTAATGTTGTACAGAAATTTATCTTACCCTACAGGACAAAAGAGAAGATTAGGATAAGGGAAGGGTGTGATAGAAGGGAGGGCACATTAGTGGTAGGGGTAATTAGAATGCTTGGCCTTTTGGAATGGGGGAGTGGAGAGTTGGGGAGAAAATTTGGAACTCAAAATTTTGTGGAAATGAATGTTGAAAATTTAAAATAAATACTTTGTTAAAATTGACAAAATAGATGAGAAGATGCAAAGCAACTGGAGAAAATAACACATTAAAAGGGAAAATTGGACAAATGAAAAAGGAGATACAAAAACTAAGTGAGGAAAATAATTCGTTAAAAATTAGAATTGGACAAATAGAAACTAAATGTCTCCATGAGGCATCAAGTCAAACAAAGTCTAAGGAATGAGAAAATAGAAGAAAATATAAAATATTTCATTGGAAAAACAACTGACCTGTAAAATAGATCTGGGAGAGAAAATCTAAGAATTATTGGCCTACTGGAAAGTCATGATATTTAAAAGAGCCTGGAAAATATTTCCCAAGAAATCATTAAGCAAAATGGACCTGAGGTCCTAGATCCAGAGGGCAAAATAATCATCAGAAGAATCCACCAATCACCTCTTGAAAGAGGTCCCAAATTTGAAACCACCAAAGGATATTGTTGCCAAATTCCAGAACTATCAGGTCATGGCCAAGCAATCAGAAAGAAACAATTCAAATATCGAGGAACTGCAGAAAAGATCACACAGTAACTTTTAGCTTCTACATTAAGAGAACAGAAAGATTGGAATATGATGTCCTGTAAGGCAAAGGAGCTTGGACTACATCCAAGGATCAAGTGCCCAGAAATATTGAGCATAATCTTTCAGTAAGGACAACATTCAGCGAAATAAGGGATTTCTAGATGTTCCTGATGAAAAGGATAGAGCTCAATAGAAAATCTGATCTTCAAATACAAGGCTCAAGAGTATTAAAAAATGTGGTAAACAGTGGTAAAAAAAAAAAACTTGTTATTCAATATAGGCAAATTGTTTAAATGCTTATGTGGGAGGAGGATATTGTTAATCTTGAGAACTGTATATTTATTAAGACATAAGTAAATTAACTGATGTGATGATAAAAACATAATTAAAGTGTGTGAAAGGATTGTAATGGGAGAAGAGGAAAGTAGGAGGCAGAAAAAGGTAAATTGCATCACATGAAGAGGCACAAAAACATGATATTTGAGGTAAAGAAAGGAGGAAGACAAGAATTGTTTGGGCTTTACTCTCATTAGGTTTGGTTCAAGGACAGAAATGCACAGTTAAGCATAGTAATCTAACATGCCATACAGGGAGTAGGAGTGGAAAGAGGTTGTTGTGTTCATCCTTTGTTCCCAAAGAAGACATGCCATCAGGGACATGATGACATGACTTGGAAAGAGGAAAGAAAAAGGAAAGGGTAGTTAGAAGGGAGGGAAGAAGCAGTAAGGGAAAAGGAAAAAAAGGGAGGGGGTTGATGCAAGGGAGGGAAGATTGAGACAGGCAGTAGTGCAAAGTAAAACTATTTTGAGGATGGGAAAGGAGTAGGGAGAAATAAAAGCATAAACAGCAGGGGAACAGGAGGAAGACAAAGACAGAGAGAGTAATTATAACTGTGAAGGTGAATGGGATGAACTCTCCCATAAAACAGAGAGAGATAAGAGAATGCGTTGCAAAAATATAATCCTACAATATGTTGCATATAAGAAACGAATTTGAATCAGCAGAATACACGTAGGGTAAAGGTAATAGGCTGAAGTAGAATATATTATACTTCAGCTGACGTAAAAAAAAAAAAAAAAAAGCAGGGGTAGCAATCCTAATCTCAGAAAAAGCAAAAATAGATTCAATCAAAGGACATAAGGACGGAAACAAAATCCTTCTAAAAGGCACAATAGACAATAAAGCAATATCATTAGAAAATATAGCATCCAGGTTCCTAGAGGAGAATTTAAGGGAGTTACAGGAAGAAATAGACAGAAAAACTAAACTATACTAGTGGAGGATGTCAACCTCCACCTATTTGAACTTGATAAATCTAACCTGAAAATGAACAAGAAAGAAGTTAAGTAAGTGAATAGAATTCTGGAAAAATTATACATGACAGACTTTTGGAGAAAATTAAATAAAGATAGAAAGGAAGACATCTTTTTCTCACTGGTACATGGCACATTGTAAACACAAAAATTGACCATGTACTAAGACATAAAAACCTCACAATCCAGTCCATAAAAGCAGAGATAGAAAAGCAGAGACCAAAAATTAATGGGAAACGAAATAATACTACAGAATGAGTTCATCAAACAACAAATTATAGAAACAAGCAATAATTTCATTCAAGAAAATAACAGTAATGAGACAATCTACCAAAACATATAGAATGCAGCAAAAGCACTTCTTAAGGGAAATTTTATATCACTGAATGTTTACATAAATAAAATAGAGAAAGAGGACATCAATGAATTGGGCATGCAGTACTAGAAAAAGAACAAATTGAAAATTCCCAATTAAATAACAAATTAGAAACATTAAAAACTAAAGGAGAAATTAATAGAATTGAAATTAAGAAAACTATCAAATTAATAAATAAAACATAGAGCTGGCTTTACGAAAAAACAAGAAAATTGATAAACCTTTGATCAATTTGATTAAAAAAAAGAAAGAAGAAAAAATTTACCAGTATCAAAAATGGAAAGGGTGAACTCACCTCTTATGATGATGAAATTAAAACTATAACTACAAATTACCTTGCTCAGCTGTATATTCAAAAAATTAGACAATCTTAGTAAAATGGATGAATATCTCCAAAAATATAAATTGCCCAGATTAACAGAAGAGGAAGTAAAACACTTAATTAACACTATTCCAGACAAAGAAATTGAACCAGCCATCAATCGACTCCTTAGGAAAAAATCTCCAGGGCCAGACGGATTTACAAGTGAATTCTATGAAACATTTCAGGAACAGTTAATTCCAATACTATATGGACTGTTCAGGAAAATAGAAAAGGAAGGAGTCCTGCCAAATTCTTTTTGTGTGGATACCTAAACTGAGAAGAACCAAAACAGAGAATTAAAATTACAGACCAATTTCCTTAATGAATGTATATGAAAAAATTTTAAATAAGATATTAGCAAAAAGATTACAGCAAGGGGGCAGCATCATGATGACAGAGTAAAGGAAGGGATGTTATAGTATTCTCCTTCCAGAACTCAGTCAAATATCTGTAAAAATGACTCTAAACAAATTCTGGAACTATAGAACCCACAGAATGATGGAGGGAAGCAAACCTCCAACCCAAGACAGCCTGGAAGGTCAATAGGAAGCATCAATCAAGTCACCCTGAGAGTAGAGCACAGTCCAGCATGGGCCATGCTGGCACAGACAGGACCTGAACAGGCCTTGGGAGGACTGAATCTCTGAAACTGGTGGTGGTTTCCAGACTTCACAACTCCAAAATACCAAGGACAAATTTGAAGGTCAGTGGAAAAAACCTGTCAGACTTGTGTGAGGGAGCAGAGTGATCTGGCCTAAGCCCCAGAGAAGTGGAGGTGGTGGAGGAGCCTACCTCAGGCACAGGAACCATAAGGGCAATGGGAATAGTTACATTTTGGAGTTTTAGGCCTACAGATTGGGGGACGATTGAGCAACTGATAGTAAACCTCCCCTACTACCACTGGAAGCAGAGAACTATCTTTACAAAGAATTCAGTCACGGAAATAGCTAGGGAAATAAGATAAAACCAGAAAAAAAGAATCAGAATATAGAATCTTACACTGGTGACAAGGAAGGCCACTAAATACAAACAGAAGAAGACAACAGTGTAAAAGCTCCTACATCTAAAGACTCCTAGAAACATATGAATTGGTCTCAGAGCATGGAAGAACTCAAAAAGCATTTTGAAAATCAAGTAAGAGAAGTCGAGGAAAAAAATTTGGAAGAGAAATGAGAGTGATGAAAAAAAGTCATGAAAAGCAAGTGAACTACTTGCTAAAGGGGACCCAAAATGGTGAGGAAAACAACACCTTAAAAAATAGACTAGCCCAAATGGCAAATGTGATCCGAAAAGCAAATGAGGAGAAGAATGCCTTAAAAAGCAGAATTGGCAAGATGGAAAAGCAGGTACAAAAGCTCAGTGAAGAAAATAATTCTCTAAAGATTAGAATGGAGCAGATGGAAGCTGATGAGTTCATGAGAAATCAAGAAATTATACAACAAAACCAAAGAAATGAAAACATATCAGATAATGTGAAATAACATTAGAAAAGCAATGGTCCAGGAAAGAGAATTTAAAAATTATTAGACTATCTGAAAGATATTATTTAAAAAAACCTAGATATTATTTCTCAAGAAATTATCAGGGAAAACTGCTCTGAAATTCTAGAACTAGAGAGTAAATTAAATGTTGAAAGAACATACTGATTGTCTCCTGAAAGAGATTCCAAAAGGAAAACTCTTAAGAATATTTCAGCCAAATTCCAAATCTCCCAAGTCAAAGAGAAAATATTGCAAGGAGCCAGAAAAAAGCAATTTGAGTAATGTGAAAATACAATCAGGAAAACTGAAGATCTAGCCGCTTCTACATTAAGAGATTGGAGGACTTGGAATATAATATTCCGAAGGTGAAAGGAGCTAGGATTAAAACCAAAAATCACCTTCCCTGCAAAACTTTGTATAATACTTTGGGGGGGGGGTGAGTCATTCAATGAAATAGAGGGCTTTCAATTATCCTTGATGAAAAGACCAGAGCTAAATAGAAAATTTGATTTTCAAATACAAGAATCATGATAAACATTTTGTAAAAGGTAAACAGGAAAGAGAAATCATAAGGGCCTTACTAAAGTTGAACTGTTGCATTCATCATGGAAAGATAGTATTTGTAATACTTGACACTTTTCTCAGTATTTGGGTATTTTGAGGGATTAGACAGAGGTCACAGGGAGAGTGGAAAAGGAAGGCATTATATTTAAAAAACTAAAATTAAGAGGTGAGAGAGGAATATTTTGGGAGGAGGAGAAAGGGTGAAATATAATGCAGTGAATTCTGTTTATTTAACAGACGTGAGAGATGGGTAGAGTAGAGCCTTAATCATTGTATAGATAAAGGGGGCAAGAAAAAGTATTTTCAATGGAGAAGAAGAGGGGGGAGTTGAGAGAAAGAATGAACCTTCCTCTCATCATATTTGGCTTGAGGAGAGAGTAACATGCATACTCAATTTGATACAAAAAATCTATACTACACCTCAGGAAAATAGGGTGGAAGGGAGTAAGTGGGCATTAAGGGGGTGATAGAAGGGAGGACAAATGGGAGGTGGAGGTAATTAGAAGTAAATACTTTTGGGAAAGTACAGGGTCAAAAGAAAGAATAGAATAAATGGGAGGCAGGATAGGATGCAAAGAAATGTAGTTAGTTTTTCAAGTGATTGTTATGGAAGTGTTTTGCATGACTACATACATACAACCTATGTCAAACTGCTTGTCATCTCAACGGGGATGAGTGGGGAGGGAGGAAGGGAAAGAAGTGGAAACTCAAAGTTTTGAAAATGAATGTTAAAAATCGTTTTCACATTCAATGGGAAATAAGACATATATGCAATGGAGTATATAAATCTATCTTGCCCTACAAGAAAATAGAGCTGGTGGGATTAAGAGATGGGAGGAGTATAATAGAAGGGAGGGCAGATTGGCGGAAAGTTAATCAGTGCATGCTGTCTTGGGGTGGGTAGATGGGAGAGATGGGGAGAATATTTGAAACTCAAAATCTTATGGAAGTGAATGTCAAAAACTAAAAGTAAATAAATTTTTAAAAAGAAAAAAACACTAATATAGTGCTTGATACATAAAACAGATTACAGCAACTTATCAGAAGAATGATACACTTTGATCCGGTAGAATTTATACCAGGAATGCAGAGCTGGTTCAATAATAGAGAAATTATTGGTACTGGCTAAGAAATAGAAAGGTAGATTAGTGGATAAGGTAGATAAAGGTAGGTACATAAGACACAGTAGTCAATGATTATAGCAGTCTACTGTGTGATATACCCAAGAACCACAGCTTCTGGAAAAAAGAACTCACTGCCTGACAAAAAACTACTGGGTAAACTGGAAAATAATGTGGCAGAAACTGGGCAAAGATGAATGTCTGAAGAAAGTCCAAATGAGTACACATTCTAGGTATAAAGGCTGATACCATAAACAAATTAGGGGAGTAACGAATAGTTTATTTGTTATATTTATGGAGAATGGAGGAATTTTTCACTAAAGAAGCAACAGAGAACATTATGAAATACAAAATGGATGATGTGTTAATTACATTAAACTGAAAAGATTTTGCACAAACAAAACCAATGCAACTAAGATTAGGAGGGAAGCAGAAAAATGGGAAAGAATTTTCACAAATAGTGTCTGTGATGAAGTTCTCATTTCTAAAATATACAGAAACCTGAGTCTCATTTACAATACAAGTTATTCCCCAATCAATAAATGTTCAAATGATATGAACAGGATGTTTTTAGAGGAAGAAACTAAAGTTATCTACAGTCATATAAAAAATGGTCTAAATCACTATTGATTAAAGTGGTGCAAATCAAACAACTCTGAGACACCACATCACACCTATCAGATTGGCTAACATGACAAAACTGAAAAATATACATGTTGGAGAAAATGTGGGAGAGTTAGAAAACTAATGCTGGTGGAGCTGTGAGCTGATCCAACCACTCTGGAGAGTAATTTGGAACTATGTCCAAAGGTCTATAAAAATGTGTATACCCTTTGACCCAGCAATACTACTCCTAGGACTGTATCCTAAAGAGATCATAAAAATGGAAAAATGATCCATGTGTACAAAAATACTTATAGCAGCTCTTTTTATGGTGGCAAAGAACTGGAAATCAAGGAAATGTCTATCAACTGGGGGATGACAACAATTTGTGATATATGAATGTAATGGAATACTATTGTGCCATAAGAAATGATGAACAGGCAGATTTCAGAAAAACCTGGAAAGACTTATGTGAACTGATACTGAGTGAAATGAACAGAAACTGGAGGGCATTATACACAATAAGAGCCACAATATTCAAGGATTATTTCAAAATGCAAAGGCTAAAATATTTCCAAAGGACTCAAGATGCAAATTACCATCCATATCCAAAGAAAGAAATATTTAGTAGGAATGCAGAATGAAGCAGACTATTTTTTCTTTTGTTATGCTTTTCTCCTGACTTCTCCCATTCATTTTAATTCTTCTATGCAGCATGACAAATGTGAAAATGTGTTTAATAAGAATGCCTATGCATAACCCATATAAGTTGGCATACCATCTCAGGGAGGGAGAGGGAGGGAGGGAGAGAAAATTCAAAACTTGTGGAAGTGATTGTTGAAAAGTGACAGCAAATAAGTTAATTTAAAAAGTAAATAAAAATAAAAAAGCAGAAAATGAGGAAAGTTTTGAACTATCAGATTAAATTATCCTTTAATATATCAAGTATAATATCTTTCTGAAACTAGATTTAGAATAGAAGAAAAATTCAGTGTACTAAGGATAATCCAGAATATGGATGAGACATATATATATATATATATATATATATATGTCTATCGATATAGATACATATGGTGTTTTATGTATGTGTGTGTGTATCCCTGTGTGTATACAAGTGTGTGATACATTAAATATTATGAAATATTAGGGAAGATCATCACCGTTCAGTGAACACTGTTAGAAAAATTGTATGGCAGTATTGTGAAAAATGAGGTTAGAAAGACAACTGAAACCATATGTTAAAGCAAATACTATTTACCAAAAGGCTCATATCTTCTATATATCTAAGTGACACACCGAAACTCTTCTAAACATAAAAACTCAGTAGAGCTAGCAATTTAGTAACTAATAAGAAACCTAAAAAAAGAGGTTTTTATTAAAAACAAGAGTCAGATATGTAAATATTTTCAAACTGACTTGATGTCTTCCTTTCCTGTTCTTTTCCATCCCTCCCATGATGCACCCATAAGATATACTACATCAGATGTGATATTAAGAGTAAAAGCTTTTTTCTTTCTTTGTTTCTTTCTTACCTCTTTCTTTCTCTTCCTTCCTTCCTCCTAAACCCAGTTCACACTGAAACTCATACATTGGACCTCAATAGGTCCCTGACCAATCTCCACTTCATTGCTTCATTTTGTCCCCTCCTACCTTACATTGAATGTCAATAGTAACCGTTTCTTTGGGTCAGCAATCCTGAGGGACTTCCCCTCACATCTTGATGTGTCTTTTTTTCTTTTTTTTTCTATTTAAAGGCCCAAGCCTTGACTCATTTCTTAAAAAGGCCTATTTAGTGAATGGGCATTATCTCACTCAGAATGAGAACCTGAAAAGGCCTTACCCTAAAAGAGCCAGGGTATACCATTACACCCTGGGCCATCTTCAGTCATCCTTATGAATATCTGACCACTGGTCCCAGATAGCTCTGGAGGAGAAAGTGAGACTAGTGACCTTGCACAGTCCTCCCTTACTCAAATGAAAGTCAGCTGAAAGTCATGTCATCATTTCCTGATGTCATGGTCCTCTTCAAAAAGAAAGGACAAATACAATATGTGAGTAGACAAAGCTGCCTGAATGGGAACCCAGACAGTTGGATAACTCAGCTTATCCTCTACCTCTCCCTATCCTCCTCTCCAAAGGAAGTTAAATTTTGATGACCAGAAGCTGCCCAGTTAACTTTGGGTTTACTGTTTAGATTTCTTTTCTTCCATTTCTTTCTTTATTTCATTTCCTCCTTCCTTCTTTCCTTCCTTCCTTCCTTCCTTCCTTCCTTCCTTCCTTCCTTCCTTCCTTCCTACCTTCCTGTGAATAACCTGTGACCATTAGGGTAGCCTTTTTGATGAGAAGCAATGGCTATGAAAATATTAAGTAAGTTTTGGAATATTCTAAGAAACCTAAGGAAATAAAGGAGCTTTGTTTATCCAAATGTACTGTGCACCTATAAAATGGAATACTGCTTAAATCTCAACATTTAATTAAAATTCACTAACAGGTGGATATGATTATTAAGTGGGTAGATTCTCTTTCGTTTGTTTTTCTACCTCTGTAGACCTCTGTAACTGCAATGGATTGTAGGGGAGCAAATGTTAAGCAAATACAACACTAGTGTCAAATAGAAACAGATCTTTACAGGCCACATATTAACTTACAAAAATCACAATATAACATTATCTCTATTGTATTATGTTTTATTTGTTTTGTTTAATAATTCCCAATTTCATTTTAATCTGGTTCAGAAGGTTATTGGGAGTTTTGCAAGCTTCCACCCTCTATTGGTAATTCTGACACCTTGGGTAATAGAAATCACATCCATCAGCAGCAAAAGTAACAAGCGTTTAATTAAGCATATATTTCACACAAGGTATACTAAATTAGCTACTTGAGATACACTCTAAAACCAAACAAAACTAAATTGAGAATCACTGTGAGAAACCTAAATTTCATTAGGTGTCATGCACCTATTTTATATAGCTATTCAAAAGAAAGAGGGAGGAAGAGAGGTGATGTATAGAAGACTTGAGTAATGTAGGAGTATCAAGGCAGAAAAGAAATTCCATTCTAACCATTCTGGAAAGCAATGTAGAACTGTGGCCAAAGATCAATCAAACTGTGCATTCCTTTGATCCAACAATACCACTACTAGGAGAATATCCCAAAGAGATCATACAATAGGGAAAAGGGCATACCTACATGGACAAAAGGATGTAGAGCACCTCTTTTTTGAAGGCAGAGAACTGGAAACTGCAGAGATGTCCATCACTTGGGGAATGGCTGAGTAAACTGTGGTACATGGATATGAAGGAATACTGTTGTACAATAAGAAATGATAAACAGGCACTTTTCAGAAAAAAACATGGAAGGATTTGTGTGAACTGACGTGGAGTGAAGTGAGCAGAATCAGGAAAACATTGCACAGTATCAGCAATATTGTGTGACAATCAACTATGATGATTCAGCTCTTCTTGGTAACACAATGATCCACAAGTACAAAGGACTTGAACGAAAATGCCATCCATGTTCAGATAAAGAAATGATGCACGCTAAAAATGCAAATGGAAGCATTTTTCTAACTTATTTTATTCATTTCATGTTTTTTCTCTTTTGATCTGTTTCTCTTTTCACAACTCTGACTAATATGGAAATATTTTTTTACAAGATATCACATTTATAAATTATAGTAAACTGCTTGCCATTTTCAGAAGAGGGGAGGGGAGGGAGGGAGGGAGAAAAAATTTGAAATTCAAAATCTTGTAAAACTTAATGCTAAATTTTTCTTGACATTTTACTGGGGAAAAAATAAAATTATATTTAAAAAAAAAATCCCATGACCAATAGAGAGAGGACTAGAAGCCCATCTGTGTACTAGTATTTTTCTCCTGTTTTTCATTCTTGACAGAGAATTGGGTCAGGCCTTTTACCTTTCAATTGGGAGATATGTTGGCCATGCTCAGCCTCAGGAAGACTATTAAGTAATAGAAGAGAAAAAGAGAAAAATGTAGGGGGAAAACAAGAAAAATTAAGAACCCAGAAAAAAAATCATAAAGGTCAAAAAGCCAAAGGAAAAAGCAGAAGTATAAACCTAGCCCTCAATCAGGACTGGAAAGACTTTTAGCTTCCACTATGACTTGAGAGTGTGCCTTTCCACAGCATGTGGATGCCCAACCAGAGTTTGGATAGATTGGTAAATCCACTGATTGATCAGTACTTGCAAAAATTCTAACAACTCTTCCATGGAGTCAGTTCTAGCACTCTCATCATCCAGTACAAGAAGTGCCTGGAGCATGACATGGCCAGTCAGGCCAGAAACTGACTCCCTGGACCTCATATCAGAAACCAGGGTGTGAAGAATGGCAACAACCAGACGACTCTCAATGGCTCAACGATTGCTTTCAAAGTCAACATCAATGGGAAACAATCTTCCATCTTCCCTGGATCTGCTATCACACAGAGAGAAGCAGATGGCACTCTTTCTGTTCAACCAACCAGCAATCTTCTCATCAGTTCTTGAAGTGACCTCCAGAACAGGGACTGGTGACAAAGCTATCCCAACCTGCTGATTACAGAGGAATCTGAAGTCAAGACTGTCAACCTTGGAGCTACAGAAGCCTGGGGAGAAGTTCCTACCAACTTTCAAACAGCTCGTATTGCTCCTACATCCACTGGCATGGTCAGTGTGTTGATGATGCCTGGAATGGTCTGGCAGGACAGAGACATCTATCTACAAGGTCCAATGTGGGCCAAGATTCCTCATACTGATGGACACTTTCACGATTCACGTCTGCTGGGTGGTTTTGGATTGAAAAAGCCTCCTTTTCAGACCATGATCAAGAACACTCCTATGCCTGCTAACTTTCCAGTGGCTTTCACTCTGGTCAGAGAGAACTCTTTCATCACCCAGTACTCGGCTGGTCAAGTGGCTGATGTGATGATGATAAAAAAATTAAGGGGAGAAAAAAGACTGCACTGGGAGAAGAGGAAAGGAGGAGACAGAAAAGGGTAAATTACATCACATGAAGTGGTACAAAGATTTATCACAGTGGAGTAAAAGAAAAAAGGGACTTGAGCATTGTTTAAACCTCATTATCATCTGATTTAGCTCAAAGTGGAAATAACATACACACTCAGGGGATAGAAGAGGAAAGGGGTAAAGAGAAGGGGGAGCATAAAGAAAGGAAGACATTGTAGAAGAAAGGAGAAAGAAAAGGGAGAGGGGCTGATAGAAGGAAGGGGACATGGAAAGAGGTGGTGCACAGGAGAAAAACACAGGACAGAAGGGAAAGGGTGAACAAAAAAAGAAAAGTATAAACAGGGAGAAAAATAGGATGGAGAGAAAAATATAGTAATTATAACTGTGAATATGAATAGGTTGAATTCTTCCATAAAATGGAAGTGGATAGAAGAGGAGATTTAAAAGCATAACCCTACAATATATTGTTAACAAGGAACGCATTTGAAGCAACAAGATGCACACAGTCTAAGGGTAAAAGGCTATAGAAGAATATATCACTCTTCAGTTGAAGTTAAAAAAAGAGTAGGAGTAGCAATCCTGATCTCAGACAAAGCAAAAGCAAAAATAGACCTAATGAAAAGAGATAAGGAAACAAATTATAGTCTAAAGACACGATATAAAGACACTATAGTCTAAAAGACACCATTGACAATGAAGTAATATGTAAATAAACATGTCTTCACCAAGTGACATAGAATTTGAATTCTTAGAAGAGAAGTTAAGTGAATTACAGGAAAAAAAATAGACAGCAAAACAATATTGTCAGGGACCTCAAACTCCCCATCTCTGAACTAGATAAATCTAACCACAAAATAAACAAGAAAGAAGTTATAGAAATGTATCGCAAAGGCAATATTCACAGCACTAGTGGTGACTATGATTATGCTGGCGTAGTTCTCAATCAGAAATATAAAAGACTCTCCAAAGAGAAGGCAGAAGAAAACCATTTATTCAGACATTAGAAAGCCAAATCCCGCAACCAGAAAGTTAAATCTGTCATGGTAGCCAAGAAGTCAATAACCATGTTCAACACAGAGGGCAAAATCATTCACAAGACTCCTACGCTCTGCTGGGGCCCTCTCTCAAGCAAACACTCACAAGCCTGAGCTCTACTGTGCCTTCTGCCCCGCATTCTCTGTACTCTGCCCTGAATACTCTCACTCATTTCTTCCCAGTTGTGCTCCACCCTTCCTCTTCCACTCTTTCAGCAAACTCCTCCCACTACATATGACTTAGGCTTACTTAAGCTTCCAGGTGATCTGATTTAAGGAAGTCACATGGGCCTACTAATGAATAAGAAAGATCTTTACATTTAAATTGCTATTACATTCAGCCCCAAGATCTTTCATATTCATTACTTAGGTTGGTGGGGCAACAGGTATCAACAGAGTTGTAACAGGGATAACAAAAAATAAGCATATAAAACAATATCCTAGGCATTTGATGTCAATAGAACTGTCCAATAGTATAATAGGGATCACACAAAATGAGCACAAGAAACAGTATCTTAGAGAGGGGTTTGAGTATAAGCACACTATCCTTCCCCCCTTGAACAAATGGGGCCTAAAATCTAGGGGTAACAGGCAAATATCTCATCTTTCATACCTATTTCCTGCTGAAACTGGACATAGAGCTGTCCCTGATCCAAAAGGTCCCATTTGAGAGATCAGTTGCTTAGCTGGCATCCACAATTTGGTAGATTTCAGATCCAAAGATGACACATCACAGTTGTGGATAGGGGGCAACACCCAGCTTAAGCCATCAGACATCTGCAGGTGGAGGGTACGAAGCCTATAGGAAACAAATCTAGCAAACAAGTTAACAGACAATAATCAGAAGCAAGGTAGATATAGGGTCAGCCATTTTGGAGTCTATGAACCCACTATCAAAATCTCATTCAGTGTAGAATATAGGTGTTAAGGGCACAATTTCGTAATTGTTCTCTCCTAAATAAACAAGTTACAGTATTAACTTTCCTGTGTGCTTTAATTTCCACAGCTTTTGGAACATCATCAGCTTCCATTTTACCCATACTTTAGCTTCCAATTTTATTCTATCAGTAGAACCCAATCCTTCAGTTCCTCTGCTAGTTATTTTAGAAGGAGGGTTGGTTTTCACAAGGGGTATTGTTTATTGTTTCACAAGGATTAATAATCACCAGAACTCTTCTATCATTTTTACAACACTGTGTGGATTCATCATGTAAATTTTGGAATGTCACAATAATTTCTCCTTGATAATTAGAATCTATCATTCCAGCCAATACATGTATTCCTTGAGCTGCTAGTCTTGATTTAGGTAATATCCATCCAAAATTATTTTAAAGAATTCTCAAACATATTCAAGGAGAGATTGTTCTTATTTCTTTCGTATCCAACCAAAAAATCTCTAAATAATGTAAATCATATCTTACTGAACCAGGTGTCCCTGGATATGGAACTGGGACATTTGGTGCCACAGAACAATACTCAATATCTGGGATCTTATGTGTTTCTTGTTTTCTAATTTGAAGATTTGGGGTCATCATTCTGGCTAGAAGAATACTTCCTCCCAATGGTCTATTATTAAAATTACATAAAGTAATGAACAAATTATCTTTCCAATTGATAAGAACTATTAGAACCTAATTTACTTAACTGTCCTTTCAATAATCCATTCGTTCTTTTTTTTATTTTTTCTTTTAATGAAAATTTATTTAACTTTTTACATTTATTTTTACAAAATTTTGGGTTCCAAATTTTCTCCCCTTTTCTCCCCTCCCCCCACCCCAATACACCAAGCATTCTAATTTTCCCTATCACCAATCTGCCCTCTCTTCTATCATCCCTCCCTTCTCTTGTCCCCATCTTCTCTTTTGTCCTGTAGGGTCAGATGACTTTCTAGGCCCATTAACTGTATGACTTATTTCCTAGTAGCAAGAACAATACTAAACAGTTGTTCCTAAAACTTTGAGTTCCAAATTCTCCCCATCCCTCCCTCCCCACCCATTCCCTTTGGGAAGGCAGGCAATTCAAAATAGGCCCTATCTGTGTACTTTTACGAATGACTTCGATAACAGTCGTGTTGTGTAAGACTAACTGTATTTCCCTCCATCCTATCCTGCCCCTCATTGTTTCTATTCTGTCTTTTGATCCTGTCCCTCCCCGAGTGTTGACTTCAAATTGCTCCCTCCTCCAATTACCCTGCCTTCCATCATCCCCCCCTTGCTTATCTCCTTCTCCTCAACTTTCCTGTTTTGTAAGATAGGTTTTCATACCAAAGTGAGTGTGCATTTTATACCTTCCTTTAGTCGAATGTGATGAGGGTAAACCTCTTGTTTTTTTCTCAGCTCTCCTCCTTTTCCCTCCACTAAAAAGTCTCCTGCTTGCCTCTTGAATGAGTTATAATTTACCCCATTCCATTTCACTCTCTTTCCTCCCCCTACATTTCCCTCTCACCATTTACCTTAATTTCTTTTAAGATATGATTGCATCATATTCAATTCACTCTGTGCTCTCTGTCTCTGTATGTGCATGCATGTGTGTATGTGTGTGTGCGTGCACACGTGTACATGTGTGTGTGTGGTCCCACCAACTACCCAGATACTGAAAAATTTTAAGAGTTACAAATATTGTCCTTCCATGTAGGAATTTAAACAGTTCACTTTTGGTAAGTCCCTTATGACTTCTCTGCTGTTTACTTTTTCATGCTTCTTCTCATTCTTGTGTTTGGAAGTCAAATTTCCTTTTTAGCTCTGGTCTTTTCATCAAGAATGCTTGAAAGTCCTCTGTTTCATTGAAAGACCATATTTTCCCCTGAAGTATTATACTCAGTTTTGCTGGGTAGGTGATTCTTGGTTTGAGTCCTAGTTCCTTTGACTTCTGGAATATCCTATTCCATGCCCTTCGATCCCTTAATGTAGAAGCTGCTAGATCTTGAGTTATCCTGATTGGATTTCCACAACACTGGAATTGTTTCTTTCTAGCTGCTTGCAATATTTTCTCTGTGACCTGGGAATTCTGGAATTTGGCCACAATGTTCCCAGGACTTTCTCTTTTTGGATCTCTTTCAGGCAGTGATTGATGAATTCTTTCAATACTTATTTTTCCCTCTGATTGTAGAATATCAGGGCAGTTTTCCTCGATAATTTCATGGAAGATGATGTCTAAGCTCTTTTTGTGATCATGACTTTCAGGTAGTCCCATAATTTTTAAATTGTCTCTCCTGGATCTATTTTCCAGGTCAGTTGTTTTTCCCATGAGATATTTCACATTCTCTTCCATTTTTTCATTCTTTTGGTTTTGTTTTGTGATTTCTTGGTTTCTCAGAAAGTCATTAGACTCCATTGTCCCATTCTAATTTTGAGAGAACTATTATCTTCAGTGAGCTTTTGAACCTCTTTTTCCATTTGGCCAATACTGCTTTTGAAAGCATTCTTCTCCTCATTGGCTTTTTGAACCTCTTTTGCCAATTGAGTGAGCCTATTTTTCAAGGTGTTATTTTCTTCAGCATTTTTTGGAGTCTCCTTTACCAAGGTATTGACTCGTTTTTCATGCTTTCCCTGCATCTCTCTCACTTCTCTTCCCAGTTTTTCCTCCACCTGTCTAACTTGCTTTTTAAAATCCTTTTTGAGCTCTTCCAAGGCCTGAGCCCACCAGGCATCCCTCTGGGATGTCTGGGATACAGAGGCCCCGACCTCCACGTCTTTCCCTTATGGTAAGAATATTTCCTCGTCATCAGAATTGAAAGGCAGGAACATTTGCAGCCCTCAAAGAAGCTCTCTATAGTCTTATTTTTCTTCCCTTTTCTGGGCATTTTCCCAGCCAGTTACTTGACTTCTGAGATTCCTCTCCACCCCTGCCTATATCCGCCCAGCTAGTGCTTGGGGTCTGAGATTCAAATGGGCTTTCCGTGGCAGGCGCGGCTGCTATTCAATGTGAGCTTAAGTTGTCGTGCTGGGGTGGGGGCAGGGCTGTCTCCCAGGCTCAGTTCCCTCAGGGGCTTTATGCAGAGACCTTCAGTAATGGAGCGGGTGGGAGCAGGGCCAACTCCTAGGCTCAGCTCCCTCAGGGGGTTTATGCAGAGACCTGAGCTTCTGCCTGCTGCTTGGGGAGCCCCAGGCTGCCTCCGCCACTGTCTCTGCCGCTGCCTTTGCCACTTCCTTTCCCTGCCTCTGCCGCTGCCTTCTGAGGGGGTCAGGGTCACGGAGACACCCCGCTCCCCTCCCGGCCCTCCCAGATGTCTCTCTCACTGACCTGTAGTGCCTATGGGTGGAGGGACCTTCCTGTCTGCTGCAGGCTCCCTCCCTGAAGCCTGCTCAGATCTGCTACCCTGGGGCCGCCTGGCCAGGGCAGGGCAGGGGTGGGCTCCACTTTCCGGGGCGTGATGGACCCTGGGGACGGCTCTCCAGGGCTCTCTGGAATGGAAATCTCTTCCACTGTGTTTCTGCGCACCTTGCAGTGATCTGGAATTCGTGGGGAGTTCTTCCCACAGGAAATATATGGGCTGTGGGTTCGGAGCTAGCATACGTGAGTCTTTCTACTCTGCCATCTTGGCTCCACCTCCAATCCATTCGTTCTTTAAATTAATCCCGATGCTTGTGGATACTATGGAATATGATATGTCCATTCTATGTTATTTAATACACAATATCTCTTCATTTGCATCTGCATTAGGGTTCCATAATATAGACTTATGATAGTTAAAGTTTTACAGATGTCTTTTCCAAGATATTAACAATACTCTCATCCTTTGGTTGAGCCAACTCAAAATATATGTGACCTCCTGCTGAGTAAAATTCTCAATTATTTACCTAACCACTATGTTACCTTCTTGGCTCTCCTGTTTCCACCTTACTATTGGGTGTGCTTCTGCCTGAGAAACTTCTCAGGCATTATTTCACTTAATTGCCCTGACTTTCTTATGGTTTCCCCCCACAGTCTTTGCTGGCAGTTGTCACTGTAGCAAGTAGGCTGGGTCTGTACAAAAATCATATGTACATTTCTTTTGTCAGCCTTCAGCCTCTTCTGAGCTAAATCACCAATCTTTCCTTCCACCTGAGATATCCACCCTGCTCTTTTAACAGAAAACCTGAAGGCTGAGATTCCCATGCAAATTAGCTAACGCTTTTTCCTTAAGCAGCTCATCTCTGTTAATACACATAATACAATAACCAGTTAATAAAATCCAGACTCTCTTATTTACCAAAATCAGCTCCTTCTGTGGTCTAATTGGCATTCCTTTCAAACACCTTTCCAAAACTCCAGGTTCCCCCTCCTGTAACCTAACTTACCAGGTTGCATAGAGTCCACTGCTTTTCTCTCATTCCCTTGCTAGTGAGGAATATGGTAAATCCTCCCAAAATGGGATATTAATTTCTTCCTCTAAAACGTTTCTGCCTCCAAAAAAAGATTTTTATACCCTGTGATCCTGTTCACGATGCCAAATGTATTGCTAATGTAATATTGACAGTTACTGGAGGTGACTATGAATATGCCAGCATAGTTCTCTATTGGAAAGTATAAAATACTCTCCAAATAGAAAGCAGAAGAAAAACATTTATTTACATGCCAAAAAGACAAATTCCAGAACTGGAAAGCAAAATCTGACACAGTAACCAAGAAGTTAGTAAACATGATCCCTGCAGGGACCAAAGCCATTCCCAAGCCTCCCCTACTCTGCTGGGGCCTTCTCACAAGCAAACACTTATCAGTCTGAGCCTTTCTGTGCCTTGTGGTTGGTGTCCTCTTCATCTGCTCTGAAATTCTCACCCTCTTCCTCCGAGTTCTGCTCCACTCCTCCTGTTTCACCCTTTCAGCAAGCTCCTCCCACCACATGTGATTTAAGCAAGTCACATGGGTCTATTAATGAAAAAGAAATTAATGAATGAGAAAGATATTTTCACTTAAATTGCTGTTACAGGAAGTAAATAGAATTTTTAAAAAGTTAGATATCTTAAACGTCTAGAGGAAATTAAATGAGGTTAGAAAGGAATATGTTTTGTTTTGTTTTTTTCCCTAAGTAGTGCATAGCACCTAAATAAAAACTGACAATACTAGGGCATAAAAACTTTTCAATCCAATGAAGAATGGCATGTTTTTTAGATCATGATGCAATAAAAATTACATTTAATAAAGGGCCATGGAAAGATAGACTAAAAATTAACTGGAAATAAAATAATCAAATCCTCAAGAATGACTGAGATCAAGCAACAAATCATAGAAACCATCAATAATCATCAAAAAGAATGACAATAATCAGAAAACATACCAAAACTTATGAGATGCAACCAAATCACTTCTTAGGGGAAATTTTATATCTATCAATGCTTACATGAATAAAATAAAGAGAACATCAGTGAATTGGGCAAGAAGCTAAAAAACTAGAAAAGGAACAAAGCAAAAATCCCCACTTAAATACCAAATTGGAAATTTTCAATTAAAAGGAGATATCAATAAAATTGAAATTAAGAAAACTATTGAACTATAAAAAAAAACTGGATTTTTAAAAAACAAACAATAATATAGATAAATATTTGGTTAATTTGATTTTAAAATAGAAAGAAACCAAATTACCAGCATCAAAAATAAAAAGAGTAAATTCACTACCAATGAAGAGGAAATTAAAACAATAATTTGAATCTATTTTGTGCAACTGTATGCCTATAAATCTGATAATCTAAGTGAAGTAGATGAATATTTACAAAAATATAAACTGCCTAGGTTAAGAAAAAATTAAATGAAATACTTACATTACCCCATTTCAGAAAAAGAAATTGAATAAGGTATCAATGAACTCCCTAAGGAAAAAAAATCTCTAGGGACATATGGATTTACAAGTGAATTCTACCAAACACTTAAAGAACTATTAAATTTCAGTATTATATACACTCTTTGGAAAAATAGAAGAATTAGTCTTACCAAATTCTTTTAATAATACAAATATGGTGTTGCTATCAAAATCTGTAAGAGCCAAAACAGAGAAATAAAAGTATAGAGCAATTGCCCTAAAGAGTACAGAAGCAGCGGGGGAAGAGCCAAGATGGGGGAGTAGAAAGATTCACATGTGCTCGCTCGGAACCCACAGTCCATATATTACCTATAAAAAGAACTCTCCACGGGTTCTGGAGCAGTGGAAGGCACAAAGCAACGCAGTGGAGGAGATTTCTGTTCTAGAGAACCCTGAAAAACTGTCACCAAAGGTCCGTCATTCACCAGATGCAGAGCAGAGCCCAGCCCTGCCTTGGCCACAAGGCACAGAGAGGAGCAGATCCGAGCAGGCTTCAGGGACAGAATCTCCAGCAGCCCCGAAGGTACCTCCACCCACAGGCGCTACAGGTCAGTGAGAGAGACATCTGGGCTGGCTGAGAGGGGAGCAGGGTGCCTCCATAACTCAGGCTCCCTTGGGAGGAAGCGGCGGGGAAAGCAGCAACCAGGAGGTTTTGAAGCAGGAAGGAGCTCTATCCATTGCTGAAGGTCTCTGCATAAAGCCCCTGAGGGAACTGAGCCTGGGAGGCAGCCCTGCCCCCTCCTGAGAACCAGAACTTAATCCCACTGAATAACACCCCCGCCCCCTGCTGAAAGCCCTGAGGCTGGGAAGCAGCATTTGAATCTCAGACCCCAAGCACTAGTGAGGCAGGGGTGAAGAGGAATCTCAGAAGCCAAGTAACTGGCTGGGAAAATGCCCAGAAAAGGGGAAAAAAATAAGACCATAGAAGGTTACTTTCTTGGTAAACAGATATTTCCTCCTTTCCTTTCTGATGAGGAAGAACAATGCTTACCATCAGGGAAAGACATAGAAGCCAAGGCCTCTGTATCCCAAACATCCAAAATAGATATCCAATGGGCTCAGGCCATGGAAGAGCTCAAAAAGGATTTTGAAAATCAAGTTAGAGAGGTGGAGGAAAAACTGGGAAGAGAAATGAGAGAGATGCAAGAAAAGCATGAAAAACGGGTCAATACCATGCTGAAGGAGACCCAAAAACATGCTGAAGAAAACAACACCTTGAAAAATAGGCTCACTCAATTGGCAAAAGAGGTTCAAAAAGCCAATGAGGAGAAGAATGCTTTCAAAAGCAGAATTAACCAAATGGAAAAAGAGGTTCAAAAGCTCACTGAAGAAAATAGTTCTCTCAAAATGAGAATGGAACAGATGGAGGCTAATGCCTTTCTGAGAAACCAAGAAATCACCAAACAAAACCAAAAGAATGAAAAAATGGAAGAGAATGTGAAATATCTCATTGGAAAAGAATATAGATGCAAAAATTTTAAATAAGATATTAGCAAGGAGATAACAGTAACTTTATCATGAGGATAATACACTATGACCAGGAGGGGTATATACCAGGAATTCAGGGCAAGTTCAACATCAGGAAAATTATCAGCATAACTGATCCTATCAGTAAAAAAATCCTAAAATAAATCATATGATTTTCTCAACAGATGCACAAAAAGTTTTTGACAAAATACAGCACCCATTCTGGTTAAAAAACAGTAGAAAGCAGAGGAATAAATGGCACTTTCCCTAAAATAAGTAGAATCTACCTAAAACCATCAGTAAGCATTATTTGTAATGGGAATAAGTTAGAAGCATTTCCAGTTAAGATCAAGGGTTAAACAAGTATGTCCAGTACCACCACTATTATTCGATATTGTACTAGAAACATTAGCTTCAGGAATAAGAGAAGAAAAGGCAACTGAAAGAATTAGAATAGGCATTGAAGAAATAAATCTATCACTCTTTGTAAAGGCTATGATAGTATACTTAGAGAATTAACTAGAAAGCTAGTTGAAATAATTAACAACTCTTGCAAAGTTGAAGGATATAAAATAAACCCTCATAAATCATCAGCATTTCTATATATCTAACAAAGCCCAGTAACAAGAGATAGAAAAACAAACTCCATCCAGAGTAAGTGTAGACGATATAAGATATTTGGGAGTCTACCTGACAAGACAAACCAGGGAACTATATGAACACAATTACAAAATACTTTTCACACAAAGAAAATCAGATCTAAATAATTGGAAAAATATTAATTGTTCAAAGGTACACTGAGTTAATATAATAAAAATGATAATTCTACCTAAATTAACTTATTTATTGTGTCATACTAATCAAATACTTACTATATACATACACACACACACGTATCAATATCAAATATCAAGAGAATTAGTGAAAAGAAATTCAAGAGAAGGTGGCCTAGCTGTACCAGATCTAAGACTGTTACTATAAAGCAATCATAAAAACTACTTGGTACTGGGTAAGAAATAGAGTGATAGAGCAGTGGCATATGTTAGGTACATAAAACACAATAGTCAATGACTATAGTAATCTAATGTTTATTGAAAGCAAAGACTTCAGCTTCTAGGATAAGAATTCATTATTTGACAAAATCTGCTCAGAAAACTGGAAAATAGCACGGCAGAAACTAGGTGTAGACCAACATGTTACAATGTATATCAAGATAAGGTCAAAATGTGTACATCATTTAGATATAAAAGGTGATAGTATAAGCAAATTAGGAGAGAAAGGAATAGTTTGTCAGATCTAGGGTGTATCACCAAGGTACATTGGTGCTACATAAGGAGAAGGGAAGAATTTATGATCAAACAAGAAAAAGATAACATTATGAGACGAAAAATGGATAATTTAAATTATGAATTGAAAAGTTTTTTGCACAAAAAAAGCTAATAAAACCAAGATTAGAAGGGAATTATATAGCTGGGAAACAATTTTTACAGCGTGTCTCTGATCAGGACCTTAATTTTAAAATATATGGAGAACTGAGTCAAATTTATAAGAATATAAGTCATTACCCAATTGATAAATGATCAAAGCATATGAACACACATTTTTTCAGAGGATGAAATTAAAGTTATGAAAAGCATATGAAAAAATCACTATTGACTAGAGAAGTGCAAATTAAAAGAAATCTGAGGTAGCACATCACATCTCTCAGACTGACTAACATGACAAAACTGGAAAATCATAAATGATAGGAAAATTGGAACACTAATGCATTATTAGTCTTGTGAACTGATCCAACCATTCTGGAGAGCAATTTAAACTATACCAAAAGGTCTATAAAACTGTGCGTACCCTGTTACCCAGCAATAGCACTTCTCCCAAAGAGATCATAAAAATGGAAAAAGGATCTATACGTACAAAAATGTTTATAACAACCCTTTTTGTGGTGGCCAAAAATTCAAAATTGAGGGGATACCCATTAGTTGGCTAATGGCTAAACCAGCTATGGAATACGAGTGTAACAGAATACCATTGTTTCTAAAGAACTGATGAGCAGTCAGATTTCAGAAAAACTTGCAAAGACTTACATGAACTGATCCTGAGTGATGTGAGCAGAATCAGGAAAACATTATCCATAGTAACAGTAACACTGTTTGATAGCTTAGCTCTTCCCAGTAATACAGTGATCAAAGACAATTTTAAGACTCATGGTGAAAAATGCTATCTACATCCAGAAAATGAGCTATAGAGTCTGAATGCAGATCAGAGCATACTATTTTCTCTTTTTTACATATGTTTTCTGGGGGTTTTTATTTCTCATTTTTTCCCCTTTTATTGTGATTCTTCTTTCACAACGTGACTAATGTGGAAATATTTTTAATATGATTATACCTGTATAGTCCATATAAGATGCTGCTGTCTTGGGAAGGGGGGAGCAAAGGGAAAAGAATTTAGAACTCAAAATCTTATTGAAGTGAATGTTAAAAAGTAAAAATAAGTAAATTTTAAAAACTGAATTCAAATAAAATTTAAAATAAAACAAAAAATGAAATTTAAATGTCAAATAATTGAAGGATTATTTGTATTATAACTGAATTATTATTTGTACATACAAATATAATAAAAATGATGAAATTGACAACGTGATATGCATATCTATGTTTCAATCTATGTCTATGTAGCTTTATCTCCATCTATCTATGTACAATCCATCAAAGGAAAAGGAGGTATGCTTCTTCTATGAATTTCCCAGCATACCTTACTAGTTATGGGCTTTTTCTCTAATAAGTATCTTTAGAGAACATTTTAGGTCAATTTTTTACTTTACAGATTTTTTGGACTATAGACCAGGCTACATCTATATTAGTCAATAAAGTACTCTATTTAGACATCTGTATTCACTCCACATATGCAGACTTATTTTTATTTTCTTAAGTGCAGCATCAGGTTCATGAAAACCATTCTCTTTTGCAATGTGACCATTTACTGATTCTAGTACCATATGTGTATCAGGCTGCAAAAACACAATGAACACACTTCGCTGCTTGATGAAGTAGGAAGCATTCCTCAAATGGAATGTTTTTCTAACATATGTTTCTGTTCACCTTTAATAATATATCTACAGATTTATGTACATCTTAGACAATTGGCAAGGTCATGAACAATGCAGGTTCTTAGGAATCGAACTGAAAAAGAAAAAATTCTGGAAGTGTAGTTTTAAGCAAGATGATGGATTTTTTTTCCAGAGAACAAAAATTGAAAGTAGGAAGACCAATTGCTGTTATGTCAGTACATAAGAAGAGGTGGCATGGGCTTGAATTAGGGTATGGAAAGTGTGAATTTTCATTGAGATTAATTGTAGAGGTGTAACAACTCTGACAGGATTTGACAAACAATTAGACACAGATTGATGAGGGGTGAAGTATCCAAACTGAATATAAAATCCCCAGTCTTATAAGAAGAAGGAAGATGAGATCATAAATTAAAATAAGGAAGTTGGAAGGAGAGGGGAGATTAGAGTAGAAGTTAATGAATTCAGTTTTGGACATACTTAATTTGATATGCTGGTGGAGCATCTGGATAGATTGCAGATAGGTGAAGAGGCAGCATAATCAAGAAAGAGATTAGAGTTAGGCATATAGATTTAAGAACCTCTTTCGGAGAAGCTAAACCAACATCAGTAGAGCAGAAAGAAAGATACGGGCTTTGGAAAACTGGAAAAATACTCACACAGAGAGTTCCAAAAGAAAACAACAAACCAGAAAAACATCCTGATTTAGCAGCAGTCAGGTAAGTAGGAAGCAAAATCAGGAGATAGCATTTTGACTGAAGCTGAGAGAGAAGCGCTCTCATGAAATGAAGGTATCAATAGGCATTAGGTGATTTGGTAGATCAGATGATAGACGTTGTTGTTTTATAAAATAGTTTATGAGAACTGAGTCACTTCTGACTATGGAATTTACTGTGTTAAGATAGATTATAATTTTGTGGAAGTTTGAAAAATGATTAGAGAAATGACCTTTGACCCAGGAAGGACTCGATTCAAGTTATTCCTCTGATATAGATTGACTATATAATTCTAGGCAAACTTCTGAATCTCCCAATACTTTAGGCAAGTAGAAATTACAAAGAAGATGCAGTTTTCTATTGGTAGAGTGGGGTTTCTTCACCTTTGAGTCCCCTATATCAAGGAAACCACGTATCCAGTCTCAACTTGCTGACACAAAAACTTCTCTTATCCACAAATTAGAAGAGATTTGGAATCTCTCACAGGTTCTATATGACTGTGAATCATGGACCACCAAAACTCTAATCAAAATTGAAGCACTCAAGAGACAATAGAAAGATACCCAATATAAGGAGGCCTTAGCACATTAATAATAATGGCTTTCGTGAAAGAAATAGAATAAAAATATTCAGTAAGTTTATAATAGAAAAAGGAAATAAATTGTCACCCTGTGAGGGATGGCGTATGTGTAAAGATAGATACATAGACAGAAGCATATATACAGAGATGTCTATACACGTCTATGTGTCTATACATGTCTATGTTGGGATCACAAACCATTCATGTCATCTCTTATTTGAATGTTATCCATCTTATATCTTAGCCTTTGGAAGACTTTCTCTAGATCTTTGGTATCCTGAGTATATGTCTAAGACCTACAGAAGGGTTTCCAAAGCCTTTAGTAGAATCTCAGGAGAATTTAATGATATAAAATGGATAAGATTAAAGTAAGAGATGACATGGATGGTCTGTGATCTGAGCTTAGTGATCCTACTAGTAATGTGGGAAAGGACAGGGCATAGACCCTAAGATCTCAGGCTCAGCGATCCCATCCAGGATTATGATCATCCCCTTCTCATTTCAATTCCAAGACTATTAAAGGTGGGTGACCCAGGAAACTATGATTAATCAGGTTTACTCTCTGTCCTATGCCAATTTGAGTACTGGGAGGTCAGGAGCAGCTTGCACCCCGCCAATCGAAACCCTTTTTTTCCTGAATGAAGAGATCAGAGTCCACTAAATAAATTAAATAGCTTTCCAAAAGAAGTTAGGAAGAGATAGCAATGAGGGGAATCATTAGCTATCCCTAATAGCTAATGTTAGAGACAAGGGCACATAGAAAGGGAAAAAATACTCTCATTATATTTTTAAAAATACTGCTAGTTAAGAAAAAACCAAGACAAAATTCCAGAAGAAGAAAATCGTTATAAAATCATTAAAATATAGCTCATTTTAGAAAAAAGGGAATGGACAGGAGATAAAAACTCTGAGTGATTGAAAGAGATGAAGGGAGGGTTAAAACACAAGAGAAAGAAATTAAAGTTCTTAGGAGAAGAAAAGCAGTTTAGAAGAGGTAAAAAAACATTATGCAAATAGTGAAAACCTAGAATAGTTACAAAAAATAGAAACTAAACAGTTCAATACAAAATAAAAATATTAAAGCAGCATCAAAACACTGAAAAAATTGAACACATTATTCTTTTTAAAAGTCACTTAAAATGGGAAGGCAACCAGACAAGATTAATTAAATGGTGGAGAGTAATTGAATAGTGTGACAAACTTATTCAGCAAATATATCTAATGAAGATAACTGATATCTAGCGACTAATACCTCTGATATCAAAGATATATAGCAAATTGACAGAAACATGAGAACTAGAGCCATTCCACAGAGAATACAAACAGGCAGTTTTCAAAACGATAGATTCAAGCTATAAACAACCATATGAACAATGGCTCTAAATAACTAAACATAAGAAATGCAAATTAAAACGACTATAATATTTCATTTCATATTAATTAGATGAACAAAATGTTAGAAGACAAAAGTCATAAATATTGGAAGGGTTGTGGAAACACAGACACTAATGTATCACTGGAGTTACAGACTGGTCAAACTAACCGTTCTATAAAACAGTTTGCAATTATATTTTGAAAGTCTTTAATCAATGTGTACCTTTTGATCTAGTCATCCCATTATCAGACAAAATTCAAGGAGGTCAAAGATAACAGAAAATGTCTCATATACATAAAAATGATTATAATATATCCTTTTTATTATAGCAAAAACTGGAAGAGAAGATGGTGCCTGCCAATAGGGGAATGACTAAAAATATTGTTTCATGAATGTAATGAAAGAATTAATAGAGAAACAACCTCAGAGGTAGACAGACTGGAATTAAAATTCCACTTCGGACAGACTCTGTAAAATCCTGGGCAAGTCACTTAATTGCTCAGTGCTTTAAGCAACTCTCAAGACAATATGTTTCAGAAAAAGTAGCAATGAGCATTGGTAGAAAGAGCACCCTCATCTAGGAGTTGCATCCTTATTCCTGTGCTTACAAAAGTTATGGAATACTATTGCATCATAAGAAATGATGAGTATAAAGAATTCATAGAAACTTATGAAAGCTTGCATGAACTAACAGACTGTAAAGCAAGAAATAGGAGAAAAACTTAAATAATGACCTTAATACAAAACAGCAATAACAACTTCAGAACTCTGATCAATATAGTAACCACTTGTGACTTCAGAGGACTTGATAATGAAGCACTGCTCCAGTGGGCAGCAGCTGTAGAGTGAGCTATGTATTTTAAAATATCGCCAAAATGTTGACTTTTATTCCTGTATTACATTTATTTATCACAAGACATAATTCTATTGAGCAGGGCAGTGAGATGTCAGGAAACGATGATGACTTTTTTTTAAAAATCACCAAAACCTTTGTGTTAAGTATGTTATGTAGGGA
Organism: Bettongia penicillata ogilbyi; assembly: GCA_023548195.1. NCBI lineage: Eukaryota > Metazoa > Chordata > Mammalia > Diprotodontia > Potoroidae > Bettongia > Bettongia penicillata. Next base: position 32,903 of record JAJHZJ010001076.1, read on the forward strand.
AGAGCAATTCTTTGAGAATGCTTTTTGCTTTCCAGGTCCTGAGGATGGAGAGGAGAGCAGGGTACTGTCCTAGCGAGGTCATTAGTACTTTCATAGTAAAGTCAATTATGGTATATATCATAGAACCATATACATATATGTATATTTACATGTACATGTGTATATGATGTGTATACATATATGTGTATATTGTATATATGCTTTTTACATAAATATGTGTGTATAATATTGCATGTTATTATATAATATATATGATGTTCAAAAGTAGAGGGTTAAAAAGATAGTGAATATATGAAACTATTCACATACTTTTTACAATCTGTTTATATGTTACCCCTGTGTACTGGAACATTTTTGGCAAGTATGAAAAGTAATTATACTTCTATTAACTCCCACTCTGTCACAACTGTTCCATCCCAATGATTCTGAAACCCTCGATGGCATTATCCAAACTCTGTTCTCCACCATTATCAACTATCCCACCTGCTTTTTTATTTCCATTGCTTTCAACCCACACTCGCGCACACACAAAGCTACCTGTCTTTCCACTGCGCCCTCTTGAATCCTTTGTCTATAGTTAATATGTTTCCTTCTGTCTTATTTTTTTCTTTTCTTACTCCTTCCATCTTCTTGCTCTCACTAAATCTTTACTTCCCTTGAACGAGATAGCCTTCGTGGTCACCCTTTCCAGCACTGGTTATACTTTTAGTCATTTCTTCAGACTCATTTATCAAGGTGGTGGAATCATACTATGTTTGCCTCCCACTGCCACTATTATTATCACTAAATAATCCTCCCCCTCTGAGATTTCCTCAATTTATATTTCCCCTTTGAAATTCTCATAGCTATTTTCTACCAATCTTCAATACATTCACTTTCTTTCTCATTGTGCTTAGTGCCTGGCTCATAGCCTTTCTCTCATTTTCAACTCTGGTCTGCATACTAGAGGACTTAAATATATACATTTTGATATTCCAGCAAATACCCTAACCTTCCACTTCCTAAACTTACTCATTTCTCATAGCTTCTTCCTGATCCCATCTCAACTGCACACAGAGATGATTACACCAATACTCTTACCATCTCACATAAGGCACACTTCTATGATAGTGAAATCTGATATTTTCTTATCTGATCACAAGCTGTTGCTATTTCATCTCTCCCTTTGCCTTGGAATCACAAACTCTTTTCTTCATTCTCACTCCAATCTCCCAACTGATTACCTAGTCTTTTCAAGACCATCATCCCTGCACTAGATATGCATAATATTCACTACATATATTAGATATACACTCCTCTTTTTCCCTTCTTGACTCCTTGGTGAACTGTATACTGCCCTCTCTCTCCAATCCCATACCCCCTTATCCTATCACTGATTTTGTTCTTCCAAGCCTCTGTCTTAGATGTCCCCCACCATCCACTGACTTTGTTCACGTGCTGCTAGATGAAAATAGAGAAAACCACAAAACTATGCTAATTAGTTCCATTACAAACTTATCTTCCATGATTACAACCAAGTCCTCAATGTATCCAGGCAATTCTTTTACACCTCCCTAATTCACTCATTATCCATTTGTCACAGTGTCTTTTCCAAACATTTTTACCCTTCTTCAAATCTCCCATAGCTCCCTCTTTCACCAGCCTTTAAGCTGAAAACTTCATATTTCAATAGGGGAAAAGAGAGACCATTCACTAAGAGTTCCCTCTTTTCCACTCTTTATTTCACATCATTCAGATGCCATTTGCCACTTTCTCCTTCACCCTTATCTGACCTGAAGAGGTGGCCCTTCTCCTTGCCAAGGAAAATTCCACTGCACAAGTGATTAAATTCCATCCCATCTTCCTTAATAGTTTTTTCCCCTGCTGTCATCCTCTGTCCCTTATGTTCAGTCTCTCCTTTACTAATAGCTGTATCTTTACTGACTACAACCGTGTCCATGCCTCTCCATCCTCAAAAAATCCTCAATTGATCAATCCATCCCTCCTAGATGTTATCATATATCTCTCCTCCCTTTTTTCATTTAACTCCTTGAAAAGGCTATATAATATTGATATCTCTACTTCGTTTCCTCTCACTCTCTTCTTAATTCTTTGCATTTTGGCTTTTGATCTTATCATTGAACAAAAACTTCTCATTCCAAAGTTACCAATGATCCTTGCATTGTCAAATTTAATGCCCCTTTCTCAATCTTTTTCTTTCCTGACCTCTATAGCCTTTAACATTGTCAAATGCCCTCGAGGTTTCCATTGCAATATACTGTCCTAGTTCTCCAACTACCTAGTTCTCCAACTACTCTTTCTAAAATCTCCTTTGCTGAGTCTTTATCCAGGAAGTGCCCACTAATAGAGGGTGTCCCCCTGTGGCACCTCTTCTCTTCTCCCTCTCTATTATTTTAATTGGTGATTTCATCACCTCCTATGGATTCAGTTTCCATAATTAAGGCCTATAATGCAGATTATTCTCAAAATTTATACATTTTTACCCTGCTTACTAACTTTTGGTTCATCTCTAATTATCTATTGGACATCTGAAACTATACGTCCAATAAATATCTTAAACTTGACTTATCTAAAGACAAGTCACTCTCTTTAATGAAAAACCCTCTTCTCTTCCAAACTTACCTATTACTTTCAAGGGCAACATCATCTTCAGTCACTTATCCTCCTTTCCTGTCTACTTCACTTCTCACTCTCTCTTATTCCCCCACATCCAATCTGTGGCCAAATCTTGTGAATTTTACCCTTGTAATATTTCTCATAAATGATCACTTGTCTCATCTCTGACACTTCCACAACCCTGGCAGAAGCATACACTGAGGAGTGCTCCTTAGAGCTTGGTTAGATATTGAAGATGACAAGACCATCCACTTCATCCTGAGTTATCGTCTATCATCTTGACTTTTGTGTTTCCACTGGATTCTGATGACTCTTAAAGAGAGAATTAATTTGATGACTTCACACAACTCTGCTCAATTAAATTCAGTTCATACACAAGTCCAAAGATACCATTCATGCCATTTTACCCCTTTTACCTACCCAAAAGTCCTGTGGAAACAGGAAAGTGATGATGTAGTAGGTGTGGATGCACTGGAAGTTGCTGTCTCAATTTTGCCCACATATGGACCAGAACTTATGGTTGCCTTCTCACTGGATCATAAGAGCAGTGAGATTAGGCAGTTTCCTGAATATCTGAGCAGCCTTTTTTAAAGAACTATATTGCTTCCTACCTATTGTGAGGGAAAAGCTAGAAGAGGTAAACCAAAAATTTTCTGCTTCATCTTACCTAACACTGGCTTGCTTATTGTGGTGGGGATCTATGTGGCAGTCAAAACACACACACACCAAAAAAATGTACAAAAAACTTTTGTGAAGACGATTCCACTCACCATTGGTACGTGGAATATCCACACACTTATGCATGAAAAAAAAATCCAGCAGACAGAAAAGATGAACATCTCTTATTGCAAGAGAATTCAGCAGGTAGCACATCCAAATAGCAGCCCTAAGTTAAACAATGCTGGCACATAAAAGCCAGTTTGCTAAGTCAGAGTTGGATATATATTTGTTTGTTTTTTCTGGAGTGACTATAATGAGAGAGAGTGCTATGAAGCTGGCATAGGTTTTGCAACCAAAACTATTCTAGTCAATAAGCATGTATTTCTACCAAAAAACTGAGCTATGGGCTCATAACAATGTGATTGCCACTAGCAAGAAAGTGCCACCTCACCATCATCAGTGCCTATGATGCCACCGAGACAAAGCCTGATAAGGTTAAAGAAAGATGTTATAAAGACCTGGCGGCTCTCATCATCAATATGCCAAAAGAGGACAAGCTTATAATTCTGGGTGACTTTAATGCCAGAATAAGCACAAACTATCAGACAGGGCAGAGAGTCCTGGTGGGAACAAAATTGGCAATAGCAACAGTCACTTACTGATGAAGACTAATGAATCTCATGAACTAATTATCACCAGCACTGTCTTCCATTTACCTAAATACAATGCAACTTTGTGGATTAGCATTAAATAGACTATGTTATTGTAAGAAGAAGAGACAGACAGGATGTGTGAGTATTGAAGGTAATATGTGATGCAGAGTGCTAGACTTATCACAGACTTATCCTTTCCAAGTTAAACATTCACATTCAACAAAAGTGGTAGCCCCAAGGAAAGAAGACTACCAGAAGAGTTAATGTCAGCACATTAGAGTGCTTCTTGAGCAGGAACAGTTCATTGCTAATTTGGAGAAAAAGCTGAGCTAACACAGGGTTGGCAACAGTGGAGCAGAAAAGGAACTTTCAAAGATCTGATGAAAAGTACTACATGAGCTCATCTGGTCAAGAATACTCACCAATTTCATGACTGAACTGATGAAAATGATAAGAAAATTCAGAAGCTGTTAAAGGAAAACAAGAAGTCCACAGAGTATAGTAGCAGGATAATTTATCTGTCTCTAAGATGGCAGCATTTAACTCCATCAAAAGTACAATAAAAATGGCACTTTGAGAGATGCAGAATCCTTGGCTCAAGATGGCGGGTGAAGGTAGTAAGAAGGAGATGAATTTCATTTTTATGTTAATAGTAACAATCTAAGGTGCTTCTATGATTCTCTGAACCTATCTATGGGTCAAAGATGTATGGTGCATCTCAAATTCTCAGCACTGATGGAGCCAGTTTTTTGATAAGGACATGATCCTGTAGAGAAGGGCTGAACACTTCTCAAGTGTTTTCAACAGACCATCATCAACCAACAATGAAGCCATTGACTATTTACTTCAGATTGAAGTCATTCTTTCCCTGTAACTGAATTTTCAACAGAAGAGCCTTTAAAAGCTGTTAGACACCTGTCATGTGACAAAGCAGATGATGCTAATACTATTTCAACTGAGATTTACAAGGTAAGGGGTCAACTGCTCATACAAAAGTTGACTGAAATCTTCTGGGTTATCTGGAAAGAGGAGGCTATCCTCTAGGAGTTCCAGGATGCCTCCATTATTCATCTCAATAAAAGAAAAGGAAATAGGTTGTCCTGTGAAAATCACAGGGGATTGTCTCTCTCTTAGTCATTACTGCCAAGATTCTTCCTAGAATCCTCCTTAATAAGCTGATCCTTCTCATGGAAGATGGCCATCAACTTGAAAGCCTGTGCAACTTCAGAAAGGGCTAAAGAACAGTGAATATGATGGTTGCTGTCCAACAAATTCAGAAGAAATACCAGGCCACTGCAGATTCTCAGACATATCAGCTCAGGAGGGGAGTCAATTGGAGCTGAGGGAGAGAGAAGTGCAGAATCCCAAATAATTGCAGCAACTGCTCCAGAAAATATCAGCAACCAGATTAAATGCCTGTTAGTCACCTACTTGAACTTTCAGGAAACAAGATGGCAGAGTGATCTGTAATTGTTATCCTCCTCCCTTTGGTGATCTTGAAAAGCACAGAGAATATTGCCCCAGGAAAAATTCTGAAACAGTGGGATCAGTCAAATGGGTAAATAGTCTCTTAGCCCATGAGGCTAGGAAAATTGCAAAGGAGGATCCCTCTTGCTGTGGCTGAAGAGGAAAAGCGCAGGACCTGAGTTGTCCCAGACAGCTTTACCTTAGCAAACTGGGAAGAGATCCTGAGCCCCAGTGGGGTGGGGTCCTCAACCACCAACACCAGGTCACCAGGCATGCCTCAGCACCCCAGAGGAATAGGAAAGACACTAGCACTGACGTTTTACCAAACTATGAGCTTGTCTATGCTCTAGCTCAACAGAGGAGACCTCCTACGAACAGATCACCCCTCCCCCTCACTTAAGGAGCTAGCTCCATGGTAACTCGGGAAACCCAGAAAGACTTCACCTGGCCTCTGCTTTCCAGCCCCAGGCAGCTCAGCACCAGTTAATCGGCAGCATTTTAGCTTCTAGTTGAAAGAACCAGAGGCCACAACACACAAAACCTCAAGTTGTAAGCACAAGAACTGTGGGACAGAACCCCCTGTGCCCCAAAAGCAGAGATCTATGTTAAAAGCCAGGAAAAGGGTGAACATCATGAGTAAGAAGCAAAGCAGAAAAGACCATAAAATCTTAGCATGGGGACAATGACCAAAATACAAACAGCAAAGAGGTCAGCATTGAGACCATACTCCCATCTGAAATTTCAAAAAGGAATGTAAACTGGTTTCAAGGCCAAAGAGCATTCTTGGAAGAGTTTAGGATGGATTTTAAAAGCCAAATTAGAGAAATAGAAGAAAAACTGACCAATGATTTTAAAAATATGAAAAAAGAAATAACAGAAGAATTAAAAAGTAAAATTGCACAAATGGAAAAGGAAGTATGAAACTTAACTGGAGAAAATAGTTCCTTAAAAATAACAATTGGACAGATGGAAAATAAGATGCAAAAGCTAACTGAAGAAAACAATTTAATAAAAATTAGAATGGGGCAAGTATAAGCTAATGATTCTATGAGACATCAAGAATCAGTCAACCAGAATTTAAAGAATGAAAAGATAGAAGAAAATGTAAAATGTCTAATTGGAAAAACAACTGACATGGAAAATAAATCCAGGAGAGAAAATCTAAGGACTATTTGTCTACCAGAAAGCCATGATGAAGAAAGAACCTAGACAATACATTCCAAGAAATCACTAAGGAAAACTTCCAGAAGTTATAGATTCAGAAGGTAAAATCATCATGGAAGACTCCACCATTCATCTCCTGAAAGAGATGTCAAACTAAAAACACCAAGGAATATCGTTGTCAAATTCCAGAGTTATCAAGTGAAGGAGAAAATACTGCCACCAGCCAGAAAGAAACAATTCAAATATTGGGAAGCTCACTCAGGACCACATAGGATCATGCAGCTTCTACTTCAAAAGATCCATAAGGCAAAATAGTTGGAACTACAAGCAAGGATCAATTACCTAGCAAAGTTGAGCATAATATTTCAGGCAAGGAGATGGACATTCAATGAAATATGGGATTTTCAGACCTTCATGATGAAAAGGCAAGTGCTCAATAGAAAATTCAATCTTCAAACACAGGTTTCAAGAGAGGCATAAAAAGGAAAATGGGGGGGGGGGAAGAACCTTGCTATTCAATATGGGCAAACTATTCCCATACCTATAAGGGAAGATGATATTTGTTAATTTCGAGAATTGTATATTTATTATGATATATAAAAGGAATATACATAGATATAGGGAGCAGGTAAAAGTAAATGATGTCATGATCAAAATGTGATTTAATGGTGCAAAGGGATTGCAATGGGACATGTGGAAAGGAGGAGGCAGAAAAAAGGTAAATTACATCACAGGAAGAGGTACAAAAATATATTACAGTAGAGAGAGATGAGTATTGTTTGAGTACTGTCATCTGATTTAGTTCAAGGAGGGAACAACAAACTCAGTTAAGTATAGAAATATAACTAGATTTATAGGCAGGAGGAGGGGAAGGGGGAAAGAAAAGGGAGGGGAGGTTAAAAGGAAGGGAAGAAGTAGTAAGGGAAAAGGAGAATAAAAAGGAGGTGGCTGAAAGAAGGGAGGGAAGAATGAGGGAGGGAGTTGCCAAAAATTAAAACTCTATTGTGGAGGGGAAGTGAGAAAGGAGAACTAAAAGTATAAGTAGGGGGGAAAGAGGATTGGGGAAAACATACAAATAATAATCATAACTATGAATGTGAATGGGATGAACTCTCCCACAAAATGGAGATGGATAGTAGAATGGATTAAAAACCATAATCCAACAATATGTTGTTTACAAGAAACACATTTGAAATGGGGGCATACATACAGGGTAAAGGTAAAAGGTTGCAACAGAATATATTGTGCTTCAACTGATGGAAAAAAAGCAGAGGTAGAAATCCTAATCTCAGAAAAAGCAAAAGCAGAAATAGATCTAATTAAAATAGATAAGAAAGGAAATTATATCCTGCTGAAAGGCACCATAGACAACAAAGCAATTTGATTACTAAACACGTATGTTCCAAATGCTATAGCATCTAGATTCTTAGAGAAGAAGTTAAGGGAGTTACAGGAAGAAATAGACAGCAAAATTATACTAGTGGGGGACCTCAAACTCCCCCTCTCTGAACTTGATAAATCTAACCTCAAAATAAACAAGAAGTTAATGGTGAATAAAACTCTGGATAATGAAGATATGATAAATCTCTGGAGAAAATTGAATGGGGATAGAAAGGAATACACCTTTTTCTCAGTGGTATATGGCACATATACAAAAATTGACCATGCGCTAGACCATAAAAACCTCTCAATTCAGTGCAGAAAAGCAGAGATAGTCAATGCAGTCTTCTCAGATCATAATGCAATAAAAATTATATGTAATCAAAAGTCATGGAAACGTGAATCAAAACTAAATAATCTATCCCTAAAGAGTGAGTGGGTTAAACAGTAAATCATAGAAACAATCAGCAAATTCATTCAGAAGGACAACAATGAGCCAACCTACCAAATCTATGGGATATTGAAAAGTCAGTTCTTAGGGGAAGTTTTATATCTTTGAATGCCTACACGAATAAAATAAAATAAAAAGAGAAAGAGATCGATGAATTGGGCATGCGGCTGAAAAATCTAGAAAAATAAAAATTGAATATCCCCAAGTATCAAAGTAGAAATACTGAAAAGCAAAGGAGAGATTAGCAAATATAGAAATTAAGAGAACTATTGAACTAATAAATAAAACTCAAAGTTGGTTTTATGAAAAAAACAATAAATTTCATAAACCTTTCATCAACTTGATTTAAAAAAAGGATGAAGAAAATCAAATTATCAATGTCAAAACTGAAAAGGGTGAACTAACCTTGAAGGAAGAGGAAATTAAAACAATAGTTAGAACTTAGTTTGTGCAAATATATGCCCATAAACTTGACAATCTAAATGAGATGAATGATTATTTGAAATAATATAAATTGTCCAAATTAACAGAAGAGGTAGTTGAATACTTAAATAACTACATTTCAATAAAAGAAATTGAACAAACCATCAATGAACTCCCTAGGAAAAAAAAAATCTACAGGGTCAGATGTATTTACAAGTGAATTCTATCAAGCACTTAAAGAGAAATTAATTCTGATACTACATAGACTATTTGTGAAAATTGCTGAAGAAGGAGTCCTACCAACTTCTTTTTATGCTACAAATATGGTTCTGATACCTAAACCAGAAAGAGCCAAAACAGAGAAAGAAAATTGTAGATCAATTTCTCTAATTAATATAGAGGAAAAAATATTAAATAAGATGTTAGCAAAAAGAATATAGCAACTTATAAGAATAATGCATTAATATCAGGTAGGATTTATACCAGGAATGGAGAGCTCGTTCATTATTAGGAAAACTATTAGCATTATTTATCGTATCAACAGCAAAACCAACAGAAACCACATGATTATCTCAATAGATGCAGAAAACCCTTTTGACAAAATACAACACCTATTCCTATTGAAAACACTGGAGAGTAGAGGAATAAGAGGAATTTTCCACAAAATAATAATCAGTATCTACCTAAAACTATCAACAAGCATTATATGCAACAGGGATAAGCTAGTTGCATTTTCAATAAGATCAAGGGTGAAACAGGGATGTCCATTATCACCACCGTTATACAATACGGTATTAGAAATGCTAGCTGTAGCAATAAGAGAAGAAAAAGAAATTGAAGGAATTAGAACAGGCAAAGAAGAATCTAATCTTTGCAGATGATGTGATGATATACTTAGAATATCTCAGAGAATCAAGTAAAAATCTACTTGAAATAAAAAACAACTTTGGCAAAGTTGCAGGTCACAGAATAAACCCACATAAATCATCTGCATTTCTACATGTTATCAACAAAGCCCAACAGCAAGAGATAGAAAGAGAAATTCTATTTGAAGCTACCATAGACAACTATCAAATATCTGGGAATTTGCCTGCCAAAACGAACCCAGGGACTATATGAACACAATTACAAAACACCTTAGCACAAATAAAGTCAGATCTAAATAAGAGGAAAAACATCAGTTGCTTCTGGATAGGCCAAGGTAATATAATAAAAATGATAATTCTATTGAAATTAATTTACTTTTTCAGTGCCATACTAATCAAACTGCCAGATAATTATTTTCTAGAGCTAGAAAAAATATCAAAATTCATCTGGAAGAACAAAAGGTCCAGAATATTAATGGAACTAATGAAAAGAAATGCTATGGAAGGTGGCCTAGCCCTACCAGATTTCAAATTGTAGCAGCAATTATCAAAACCACTTGGTACTGGCTAAGAAACAGAGGGGTGGATCAGTGGAATAGGTTAGGTATTCAAAACACAGTAGTCAATTAATATATCAATTTACTACAGCAATTAACAAACCCAAGGATCCCAGCTTCTGGGATAAGAACTCACTCTTTGACAAAAATTGGTGGGAAACCTGGATAACAGTGTGGTGGAAACTGGGCAAAGACCAATGCTTAACACCCTACAGAAGAATAAAGTCTAAATGAGTACATGATCTAGGTATAAAGATTGGTACCGAAAACAAATCAGAAGAGCAAGGAATAGTGTATTTGTCAAATTTATGGAGAATGGAGAAATTTTTGAACAAACAAGACATAGAAAACATTATGAAGTACAAAATGGATAATTTTGATTACACTAAACCAAGATTCAGAGGGCAGCAGAAAACTGGGAAAGAATTTTTGCAACTAGTGTCTGTGATAAAGGCCTCATTTCTAAAGTATATAGAGAACTGAGTCAAATGTACAAGAATACAAGTCATTCCTCAATTGATACATGGATAAAGGTTATGAACAGGGAGTTTTCAAAGGAAGAAATTAAAGATATCTATATTCATATGAAAAAATGTTCTAAATCACTATTAATTAGAGAGATGCAAATCAAAATAACTCTGAGATACCACATCACACCTATCAGATTGGCTAACATGACAAAACAGGAAGATGATAAATGTTGGAGAAGATGTGGGAGGGTTGGAACACTAATTCATTGTTGGTGGAACTGTGAGCTGATCCAATCATTCTGGAGAGCAATTTGGAACTATAACCAAAGGGCTACAAAAATGTGCTTACCCTTTAACCCAGCAATATTGCTTCTGGGATCGTATGCCCAAGAGGTCATAAAAATGGGAAAGGGTCCCACATGTACAAAAACATTTATAGCAGCTCTCTTTGTGGTGGCCAAAAACTGGAAATCAAGGGGAGGCCCATCAATTGGGGAATGGCTGAACAAGTTGTGGTATATGAATGTAATGGAATACTATTGTGCTGTAAGAAATAATGAACAGGAAGACTTCAGAGAGACCTGGAAAAAAAACTTATATGAACTGATGCTTAGTGAAAGGAGCAGAACCAGGAGAACTTTGTACACAGCCACAGCCACAGTGTGTGAGGAATTTTTCTAGTAGACTTAGTACTTCGTTTCAGTGCAAGGACTTAAAAAAACTCCCAAAGGACTCTTGAGGAAAAACACCTTCCACATCCAGAGAAAGAACTATACAATTGGATCACAGAATGAAGCAGACCATTTTCTTTTGCATTATGGTTTGTTTTGTTTTGCTTTGCTTTATGGTTTTCCCCTTTCATTTTAATTCTTCTATGAAACATGACTAAGGTGAAAATTAAAAAGAAAAAAGATAAATACCAGAAACAGAGACTGGTACACAATGTTCACAGATCTGATCAAGGTCTTTGATACTCTCAGCGATAAGGAAGTTCATGGCAAAATTTGGTTTCTTGGAGACGTCATCAGTATTTTATGTTAGTCTCATGATGGCATGTTTCCAGAGGTTCTAGATTATGGACAACGCGCTCATATTTTCTGAGTGACCAATGGAGTGAAGCAAGGATGTGTGTTTGCTTCTATGTTTTTTAAAATCATGCTTTGTGCGGTGTTGTTAAAACCTTTCAATGTACAAAAATGGTATTGTGGTCAGCTACCACAGTGGAGGAAGAGTTGATACATGATGTTTTGTTTTTTTTTTTTTTGCAGATGATTATGCATTCAATGCAGGATCTGAGACTGATATGCAACAGAGTATGGATCAATTCTCTGTTGCTTGTTCTAATGTTGGCCTAACCACACCAAGAAAACAGAGGTTTGTCATGAGATAGCACTTCACAATTCATAAATTGAACTGTTGGTCATAGTAAATGTAGAAATCTTGAATGTGAAGGACAAGTTCACTTACCTAGTATATTTTTCAGGGATGTACATAAATGATGAGGTTGATGAACATATTATCAGAACTTATTCAGTACTTGAGAGGTTTTGAAGAAAAATGTGAGAGAGAAGAGGTTGCCTAACAAATTTAAGTTCCACGGAGTAATTGTGCTGACCTTATTGTAGTATGCCTGTGAAACCTGGATAGTCTAGCAGTACCATGTTAGCAAATAGAATGACTTCCATTGAACTGTCTTAGAAAGATTCTGAAGATCATCTGAGGTAAGGGACACCGAGGTCCTTTCTCCAGCTGAGCTGCAGAGAGTGCAGCTTCAATGGGCTGGCCAAGTTGTTTGAATACCAAATGGGTGTTTGCCTAAAAGACTAGTTTATGGAGAACTCACACAAGGCAAGTACTCACAAGGTGGTCTCAAGATGTGACATACAGACACTCTCATGGTCACTATGAAAAACTTCGGAATCAATTATGAGACACAAGAGACACTGGCACGGGACCATCCAGTATGGTACGCCCACATTAAAGAAGGCATTGTACACTATGAGCAAAACAGAAATGCAGTATCTCAAGAGAAATATGAGATGTACAAATTTAAAGACATCTCTACTTCAAATGTTTGGGTGGACTTTTTGTGCCTGACTTGCAGTAGAGTCTTCTAAGCTTGTAATTGGTCTAATTAGCCATAGTCAGACATACAGTAACTTGACTCCAACATAGTGATGTCATTTTAGTCCTCTTCAACAAACCAAATATCTTCTCTCTGTTGATTATCTCCAATTTGCGAGTGTGTCTGTATTTGTATGTGTGTGTGTGTGTATTTTGTACGGAGTTGTTTGCTTGTTATCTCTCCTACTAGACTGTGATCTCCCTGAGATTAAGGACTGTTTTTTCTTGCCTTTCTTTGCACTTCCACCCATTAGCACAGTGCCTAGCGTATGATAAGCATTTAACAAATACTTATTTTATTGATTGTCTGCCTGGTATTAAGGATGGGTGACATTATTTGGAGGTATGTTTAAAGATTTTGAAGACTCTACAAAAACCTCATGTTCCATATTTAACAAAAATGCAAGTCTAGCTATCTCTAAGATACTATTTATTATTTGTTAAATGTTTGTGAATAAATTATACAATTTGAAGATTCTCCAGCTTCTTTAAGTTTTTTCTGCATTTGTCTGCTATTCAGTCTTAGAGTAGAAATTCCTAGAATCCAGTACTGAATTTTTGTATGATGTACAATGCTTGACACATTATGAGAATATTACAAGTGCTAAATATGCTTCAAATATCTTTTAAAATGCTTTCTTCTATGTCATCTTAAAAGCGGAACATTTGAAACCCTTGTTTCTAGTATACACTGGTTTTTGTCTTTCAATACATAAAATGTATCTCTATATATCTTAGAAACTCAAGATGCCACATTTGCACTTAATGGGCTATCACTGATCTAACAAAACATCCATTAGTGTCTACCTGGATTAAGCCCTGCATTTGTAAGAGACATGAGAAGATGATACTCTCAACTCAGTACTCTTATGTATCCTGGTCTACTTAGACTGTCAGAAATGATGCAGGTAAATAAGGAAGAAGTAGCAATTATTTCCCTAGATACCGTTACGCATTTAGAAAGGACTTCCTGCCATTTATAATAATGGCTTTGATATGAGCACATTTATTTGTATTAATGTTTTATCCATAAATGTTTTTCTTCTAGGAAGTCCAACTTGAAATTAATGATGATAAATTTTCTACTGAAAGTTAGTACTTGTTTTGGGAAGATGACATTCTTTGGAGAATCATTCGTCCAAGGGAAGAGATCCTAAAGGATCCAGGAATCACAAACATTGGTTGAAAGTGTCTTTAAAAGCCAGCCAATATAACTACTTTATTTTACAAATAAGAGAATGAAACACAGGGAGGCTAAGTAATTTGCACAGGACACACATGTAAGTGGCCGAACCACATTTTGAATGCAGTTCCTCTAACTTGAAACTCAACACTATTTGCACTGTACCAAAGATAAAAACAAGAAAGACATTAAAGCACTGAATTCATTTGATTATGTTTCAGGATTGTCATTTAAATGACTTTTTTTCAAAAAGATTTGACTAAAACCAGGAAAAAATACAAGCAATATTTAATTCAATCTGTTCCTGATTTACAAAGTTTTAGGTCCCGTAAGGTCAGGCATCCTATCATATTGAAACTTTTTGCGTCTCCCTCAGTGCCTCAAAGTAAACACTATAATAAATACTTATTAAATAGATTAAGGATGATGGTTCAGAAAGACTGGTGAATTCTAAAGAGTGTTCTCTCCTTGTCTAAGAAACTGGTAGACCAAGTAACTGTAGTATAGAACTGAGGACTGACATGAGGCATATAGAAATTTGGAGTGAGAGAGGAAAAATGCTACCGGACTCACCCATCTCTAATGGCAGAAAACAGCAGTGTTAGACTGAATGTATAGTTTTTCAATTACCAATCATTTATTTTCTCTCTTTCACATGTTCCTTCACAACTGAGACATAATAAACATACACAGTCAAGCAAAGGAAAAAAATGAGAAATGGTGGAGTTGCTATGGGAAAAGAGGCACATTAATGAACAATTGGGGGAACTATGAAAAGTCCAGCCATGCTGGTACTATGACCAAAACAGTTACTAATTGAGCCAGCAGCAACACTTCTAGACCTACATTGCCAAAAGATATTAAAGAAATATGGAAAGGATCCGTGTGTACAATATATATATTAAGGTGGGGGGGACAAAAAGACCTGGAAATTAAAGGGATGCTTATCATTTGTGGAATTGCTGAACATGAATGTATCTATGAATATAATACAATCCTATCATAACAGAAATGACAAAATGGATAAGATAAAAGAAATGTGGAAAGATTTGTATGAATTGATACAAAATTAAGTGAGCAGGATGTCTTTCTATTAGGAGTTTGAAAGGGAAATCTGAGGAGGTCTTATATTTGGAAGTATAGGTGATTCGATTCACATACACCTTTGTTTCTGGTGTTGGGTTTTAGTTGTACACATTTAATAAAAGTTTCTTCTTTTCTAAGTATTTCAACTGCAAGCTTGCAAAGTAAGTAAACTGTGGTTTGGGGAGATAACAGGTATATATTTTCTGAGATTGCTTGGGTGGAGAATACGAAAATCTCCCAAAGGGTCATCATGTAATAAGGCTCTCTAACATAAGGTTACAGTTGAATTTATTATTACTTAGGTTTTATACTAGGACCTTTAATGCTTATCTTTCCAAATTCATGAAAATACTATGAATTTTTTCACTTCCTTCAGTACTCCCTCCTTTTCAATAATTCATTCTTCTACTTCAGGATACAGAAATATGTTTCAAAGTGAAATCTCAGAAAGAAAAGCTTCATAATACTGTTTCCTATCAAGCTAGAGTATGTTATAAAGCAAAGAAGTTTATATCGATTTAACAATATTAATTACTGATCTATTTATTACTGTTGTTATATTAATGCTTTACTTTAAATTTTTAACTTGATACATTTCAGCTTGAACAAAATGTTCTCCTGATGCTGAATTTGAAGCTTTGTTCTTTTAATAAAGATCGTTTTTAAATCATCACCTGGTGACTATATTCTATAGAAATGAAATGTTAACATGTCAATCAAAGTTGTTTTCATGCTGACTGTGAGACTATCTGCTGAGGAACAACTTTATTATATTATCCCTTTAAAATGATACTAAACAAATATCTACATTTTAATCTTTAGAGCCTTCAAGAAAGACCTGATGTCAAGACATCTACTTCTTCCTAAGGAAAAAAAGGCTTTTCAGTAAAATATGTAATCTTTTATGAAACACTTAACCGTAACTTCCCTGCTACTCAGTCAATTTGGGGGAATTCATCTCCATTCCACAAGCATTTATAAAGTAACTGTTACAATGGGCCAGCCACAGCGTTAAGTACTGAGGATACAAAAACAAAGTGGCTTCTGCCTTCAAGGAAATTACACTTGGTTGGTAGAGGACAAAATATCCATAAATTTAATTAAATGATATGCAAAGTAATTTCTACAGAAGGACACAATTCTAATATGAAGAGTGATTTATTAACAATAGAATGATGTTTCCAGGGGACATAAGGGAAGGATCAGGAAAATAGGGATAAGGACATGGGTTGGACAGGAATAACGTAGAAATGAAGAAGAAGCGACCCTCTTACCTTAACAATTTACAACTTGGAATTACAAAAATTCTGAGTAGAACTAAAGGACCTTAGATTGTCATATCTTCAAAAGAGCACTGAAAAATGTATTTTAATTATCTCTCCCTGAGCAAGAGTTGCGAAGTGTGTGTGTGTGGGGGGGGGGGGGGGCGGGGATGTAGGTACTTGCACAGGAGGAGGAGATAAGTCCCTGGTCCCACCAAATGATCAAGACAGAAGTCAGTGGAATCCTGAGGCCTAGTCGGTAATACAGAGGTGAGGCAAATTTGCAGTACTCAACTTCCAACCTTCAGCTCTTTCTCAGGGCTCACGCCAATGTTAAAAGAATAGATAATATATAGTTGTTCTTCTGGAGAATATATCCCAAGGAAAATCTACAACAATATGCTAAACTTACTCACCGGTTACTAAATTGAGCTGATCTGAAACAAAGAATTGGTCAAATTCCCTAGAGGACAAGCTCTTCCTTGGTGAAGTTTATCTTGACTAATGAGAAGCAGATGGTATCTCCTTTTCCCCTTTTTTAAATATGCAACTCAAATCTTGTATTCTGTACTCTCAACCACACAGTGAAACATTTACATTATGATGTATGCCTTTTTATGCATGTCTTTTAAGCATGAACAGAGGCATGTTTATATCCATTTATGTGAATTTCATGAAATCTATATATTTTGGGTCATAAAAGCATAATAATGGACAAGGATTTTGTCTTTTGATCCTATGTTAAGCAATACTCACCATAATGCAATTCAATTCAACAAATATTCACTATATGCTTTTTATGTGGGATGCTTGCACAAGAATCCTTGAAAGATTTTGCAGTATAGACAACTTCATTCCACAACTATTTGATTATTAATTTGAAGAGGCATCATATGGGAAGGCATATGTTTGTCTTGACCACAGAGGCTGTCCAATGAAAAGTCCTGATTAATGAAAGATTCTTTAGATAGTAAGGTCACCCAGATGCTCCTATTTGTGAATGACTTTGTACTGACTGCATTCAGTCCCAAGCAATACAGATATCCTAAAATACACAATAACTCATTCTCACTAGTTTCAAACAAACAGTGAATGAAGCATTACTATTTAAGACTATAACATGCAGTTAGATAGATAATGAATAGACATCCATCAGTTGATCTATCTTGGATAGATACTGTCAATGGACAATGAACAGAACCCACAATTGAAAAGGAAAAGGAAAACAGGTTGAATAATATCTGGGAAATTATTTAGTGTTTTAATGACACCAAATTTCTCCAAGAAACAAAGGCATATTTTGGATATTAGTATTCTTGAGGGGCATAAAGTATGGTTGTGTATCACAGCCTTACTGTCTTTATAAGTTCAAGGTCACTTGTTGAACAATGATAAGTACAAGTAGTCTGCAACATATTACCAGTAAATAAAGGCACAGGGCAATTAAAAAAGTTCTTCAAAGAGATATATAAACAGAAAAGGAAGTGAGCAAGTCAGCTGGTAAGAACCCATGTGTTTCATTGTCATTACCTCAATGACAAAAAATCTAGAAGAATCTTGCCCAGCTCATTGAATGGATCCACTGTGGAGGATTTAGAGAAAGTCATATGTGATAGTCACATAGGATGAAAAAGGTATGGATGTGTTGTGACTTGCAACATAGTAGGAAGAATCTGTATTGAAACTCACAAATCCATTGAAGCAGAGAAATAAGTGAAATGCTGACTGTGCTAGACTCTGAGTATAAAAGATGAAACAATCCAATATCTGTCCTCAAGAAACTTACAATCTAATGGTGGGAGGGGTGGGGAAGGGGAAAAGAAACATACCAATTATAATATGTATATTTCATAAAGAACTAGTGAGATGTTCAGAATCCTGGAGTCCATTCCTTTCCAATCATACGACTTGCTTTTTCTTCAAATTTCCTGAATCTCTCTGACTGAAATTTTCTCTTAATTCTTCAGTCCTAAACATTCACTCCTTTCTCTGAAACCCTATAGTTTTGGTATCCAACAATTGTCATTTGGCATATGCTACCTTATAGGTAAGTCCTATTTTCCCAAATGGATTATAAATCCCTTAAGGAAAGAGACCTCTCCTCATGTCCAGGCATGTAGATCATTGCCTGACATAAAGTAGACTTCTTATATGATGAAGATAATGGTGGTCTATTAAAGAAACATTTGATGATAGTGTTAATAAAAGCTTTTATTGATTATAATCATAATTTGGTTACAAAATGCAGTTTGAGAATTAAGGATAAGACAAAAGAATGGCTATAGGGACAGGTGGCTAGCTGAGGACCCTAACAAGTTAGGCTATCACCTTTTATTTGATCCATTGAGCTAATGTGCTTTCAAAATGAATGCAATAATAATTAGATGTTGGAACAATAATTAAATGTGGAACAGCTGGCCCAGTTTGAATATCTCATGCCTACCATGAATTTACCTTGATTCTTTAAGATGCTCTGAAGTTCAGGAAGGATATATCAGGCAGATTCCCTTAGGCTATAAACAAGGCATCCCATCCTCCCTCCCCCATCTGACCTGGTTTACTGCGCATTCAGCCTAAATGTTATGCAGCTGAGGCCATCTGGGCCCCTGCAGGGTTCACCAGCAGGGGCTGTGGCAGGTGGGCCTCCTGATAGAGCCAGTGGGAACAGTAATAAGCTTGTCTCAGCTGGAAAGTGCTCTTTGCATGTCTTTGCATTTCCTCCCTTTTTCTGGAGGCGCCTTAAGAAGTAAAATCACCCAGGTTGCCAATTATGCTACTTGCCAACTGGTTTTGGGCTCTTGAGCAAATAATAAAATAATAATTCAAAAAAGAAGCCAATTTTCTAACTTAATCCTTCTTGTGCTTCATATACACAAATACACCATAAGAAATGGCAATGATTGTGACCCTAAGACAGAGTTCATATCTTTTATATGCTCTCTCGCAAACCCATGCCCCCCCCAAAAAAAGACCATAATAGTGCATATGTAGGTATGCAGGTTTATTATGTCATGCACATATCCTTGAATTCAATTTTTCACATGAATTTTCAGAGGATTTTTTCAGGAATTTTTACCCTTAGGTCAAGTGAAAAAAAATTTATTAATAAAGACTTTTAGTCTTTCACGCTTTGACTGTTAGAAAAGTTTTAAATGCCACCAGTCTTCCTCCTTGAGTCCAGGTCATGAACCAGACTTCTGGAAGCAGTGTTGGAAAACTCTCATAATTCAATTTTACCAAGGCCAATAGGAAACTGTGACCTATAGCTTCTTATCCCAGAACTCCTGAACCAGGGAAATGTAGTCTTGTAAGATGGGAGCTCCACACCCTGAAGATTCACTGGATCTGGGCAGACTGAAGGAGACATTGGACACAAGGAATTCATAGTCACTTGATTATTCCTGCAAGATGAGGAGGGGAAACAGCCTACCAAGTCACTTTGTTCTTGGTGGTGGCTAGCCAAGACAGGAGGTACAGCATCCATCCGCCCCTACAGCATCTGCACTCCATTTTCAATTCTTGAGGCAGCTGGTGAAACCAGAGGGGGAAGCATCCTTCTTGAGTACAGTAAAATCTGCATTCATTGACCAGTACTTGCCTGATATATAGGGAAGCACACAAAGAAGGCACCATGCCAAAAATAAGCTCGTAACTTTACATCATCTGTGGTTATGTAATGATGTGTCAGCATAGAGTAAGTATAGTATAAATGTTTATGGGCCATGGATCCTGGACACTTGTATCAAAACAGATATACGCCACCTTACATACAAGTCTACCACAAAAAACACTGGAATTTCCCAGTTCCACTAAGATCTCTCCATTCCTTGTTCTTTCTCTCTCTATAGCTTCATCAAGTCTGTCTTAGGGAGGTAAGTATATGCTAAGGGGTCTGACTTGAAGAGTGAAACTACCTCCATATAAAAAGAAAGTAGGATAACTGCCCAGTTTCTTATATTTTGGGGAATTGTCATCAAAATTGAAACTACAAATTTTACACTCAAGTACCAGAAATTGCTCACAGGGAAAGCAGTAGGGAGGAATAGGAGAGGATCGGAAACCTAATAAAGGTGAAAGTAGGAAAATATCTCAAGACCCCAGCATGAGCCTAATGCTAGCGAGGCCTTCCAATACTGAAACTGATTAGAAGTAAATATAATAGAGAAGGACCTCATGTCAGAAACATGTTCTCACTAAGCTGCATTCTATACTGATGAAGACAAGTAGTGATAGAATCCTCAAAATTGGAGATCCTAGGGCACTCTAACTTGATTTTTTTTCTTTATGTATGTATGTATGTAAGGAGGATTTTGTTAACCTTTTCAGTTTAGTTTCTCAGGATCAATGGCCATGGGCATGTCTAGTCTCCAGGTGTTAGATAATAGCTCCCAGGATAGTCCCAAGGATTCTAAACAGTAGTTCCCAGGATCGTAGATAGTCCTACTGAGACTACACTGTGAGATAAAGGGTGACATAATGTGATATTTACTACGCTTGCACAGAATGATGATATTGCTAAACTTTACTTGTGAGCTTGATATTGGCAAGATGACATCTTTATTACCTTATAAAAGGAAGTGGGCATTGGTCAATGAATGGGGAAAAATCATGGGGAACCCACTGAGGAATATGTGTGCCTCAGTCACCCTCCTTTGAGGCTGGAAGGGATATATGGAGAGTGCTCAGGTGTTCCTGTCTAGATTGACCCCACCAAGACATAGGGGTAGCTGCCCACCCTCTTTTTGTGAGAAGGGTGATTAGGGAATACTGTAGTAGCTGACGCTCCCCACAACCCTTTGAGAAGACTAGACTAGAAAAAAGCTGATTATTAACCCCTCCAAAGCTTTCTGCCTGTCTGACCAGAGAGTGAACCTGTTAGAGGCTAGAGACTGAGCACTCTAGTGCCCTCCTGTGTGTTATCTGTGAAGCAATGTCATGGATCCTTCAGGCAGTGTTGATGAAGCCCATAGACCCTTTCCCAGAATAATGTATTTAAATGTATTAAATTTAATAATATAGAATCCCAAAAGAAATTCAATATACGGTATATGGTCATCAAAATAAAAACAGCAGCAAAAAAAGTTCACAACCCCAGGTTAAGAATCATTGCCCTAGAGCAAAGCACTATTTCCTCTGCCATGGTTTCAGCTCTGATCATTATGCTGCTTTACAGAACATTAGAGAGGTCAGTAACTAAAGAAGACAGACAGGATTGGAAAAAAAAAAGTGTCCCACTTCCTGGTCTTTTAAAAAAATAAAAGTTCATATGTACATATGGACCCAATAAGGGCAGCTAGACAGTGCACTAGATAGGGAACCAGGCCTGGAGTCAGGAAGACATCTTCCTGAGTTCAAATCTAGCCTCAGACATTTTTCTAGCTATGTGAACCTGGGCAAGTAACCCTGTTAGCCTCAGTTTACTCAACTGTAAAATGAACTGGAGAAGGAAATAGTAAACCACTACAGTATTTTTGCAAAGAAAACCTCAACTAGGGTCACGAAGAGTAAACATGACTGCAAATGATTCAACAACACAGCATGTAGCTATACTTATTTTATTTTACATCATTTCTTAATGTTTAACAGAGAGAAGAGAATTTTTTTTTGTTTTACCATGGAATGAATTTGTCATGGCCCAACACTTAACTTTCATCTATTCTCTGTATAATTTTGCACATTTGTCTCTCCCATTAAACTGTGAGATCTCTGAGGACAGAGACTGTGGCTTCCTCATTTTGTATCCTCATGATTCTGGAGAAGAAAGTGAGGCTGGTGACCTTGCACAGCCCTCCCTCACTCAAATCCAAGTTAGCTGCAACTCATGTCAATCATCTTGATGTCATGGGCCTCTTAGAAAAAAAGGACAAACACAACAGTAACTTACAAGTGTCTTTACTTTGTCAAACCCTTGTCAATATCTGTATGTGTTTGTCTTTGTCATTTTCCATTGGGTATGGGGAAGGGGACACTGGAGTGTGGTTTAAAGTTTTCCATTAAAATAAAAAGGTTTCTGTTAGATCGTAAACTCTTTGAATGCAAAGACTGCTTTTTACCTATTAATTAGGCAATTATTTAATTAATTGCCTGTACTTAGCATAGTGCCTGGCACATGGTAGGTGCTTAGTAAGTGTTGATTGACTGATTGATTGGCAAGACTGGTCTTGGAGGAAAGTACACAAAAGCTGATGTGAAAAATTCATTTTGTCTAACCTGTCCTTGACTCTTTTTCGAGACAGAAGTTACTGATGCTATTGCTCAAGAGAGTATACACTTCATTTCCTTATAAGAAAAGGCAAAGCAACCAATTCTAAATTCACTAGTATCCTTTTGTGATTTTCACCTTGGTGACAGAAATGTAAGGAGGCAGAATGATGGAATGAATAAAGGGACAACCTTGGGATCAGGGAGATCTGGGTTCAGTTTCTGATACATACCAGGCGTGGGACTAATGGCAAATCATTTAATCTCTCAACATCCTCAGGAAACTCATACGAGCTCTGAGTTGCAGATGGACTGTCAATCTACAGTAGCAAAGAGATTTTCCACATGAGAAATTTCCTCCACACTGATTAAATCACAGGTTGGTTATACCTTCCAATTCTATCTCCTTCTTGTGAGGATAGGGGTGAGCTGAAAGACAGAAAAATATGCAAGAATTTCACCTTAGTAAATACTGGGACCCATGAATAATACTGGATTCTTGACTGATGTAAGAAAAACCCTGATGGCGGAGCAGGGAAAAAGCATACATCATAAAGCTTCCTTGTGTTTCAGTGTTCATCTATAAAGTCAAAATACACTTACAAATATATCTTGGTCTGCTTTAATCAATCATTTCTTCATCCTCAAAGACATCTTAGAGATCTTCTGATAACAAGAGATAACAGTTTGCTAAAATAAACCTTACTACATATTCTGAAAGCTTTCATTGTGTCCTTCAAAGGTGATGCATTTTCAGTTTGGTGCTTGTTTGTCTGGGTACCTCTGGTCAATGGGGCTGTGATTTGGCATCTCTACCAACTGAATTCTCACCAGTCACTAAAGAAAAACAGATGTTAGAACATACAGACATGAACTGAGAATGGCTAGATACAACCAGGATACCTTAACTGTCTAGCTGAAGCTTTTCTGTTTTTTCCTTCCTGCCATTCTCTGAAAAAAAAATGCTATTCTCTGCCCTGATAAAAGAAAAGATAAAATTAAACCACTAGATAATTAAGGAAAGATGATACTGAGAAAGATTTAGCTTATTATGTACTTTAGTTATACTAGAATTATCTGAAGAAAAAAAACAAAAGACCTCACTAAACCTCAAAAGCTTCTGCTAGTAAGTTTACAGATACTGCTAGAAAGCTACTTCTAAATCACAGTTTTCTGGAGAGGGGGTTCCAGGCCATTCAATGAAAGAAGAGATTTCCAAGGCAATGAAGTGTGGTACCAAGCTCCCTTTCTAATCAAAGAGAATTGTGGGAAAATAATTCAGAGGTCAATGATCCAGTTAGACAAAATGAAAGATACCCAATCCACAGATGTGCTCCAGACAGTGTTCCAAAAGAAAACAGTAACAGAGGAAAAGAACAAAGGAAAAGAAAACCAAGAATGAGAGAGGCAGAATCCTGAGTAAAGAAAAAAGCAGGAGTTTTTATATCAGAGAAATATTACAGTACCGAAGACCTGGTCACCTTCTAGTGATAGAATGATTAAAAGCAATGGTCTAGGAAACAGCATTGAGTGGGCTAGGTCCCAGCCCTACTCAACTCCTTTTTTGGTAAATGTTGTGGAGAAAGGATGTGAAAGAGGAATAAATGGCCTTCAATTTCATCAAGATGAGGAAAGTAGGAACTTCTTCAATAAATACAAATCTTCAACTCAAGTCAGGAGCAGCAATGATCATCAAAGCTGTCTTTGGCTGTGATTTTTCTCACAGAATAAACATTATACAAAATAATTTATGTCAGGGCTGTTATCAGCTACGTGGTTAATTGCTTGTATTTATTGTTCAGTCATTTTCAGTCATGTGTGACTCTTCATGAACCCTTTTGGGGTTTCTTTGGCTACTGCAGTGTTTTGTCATTTCCTTCTCCAGTTCATTGTACAGATGAGAAAGCTGAGGCAAACTGCTTTAAGTGACTTGCCCAGGGTTACATAGCTAATAAGTGTCCAAGGCCAGATTTGAACTCAGAAAGATGGATGAACTTTCCCAACTCCAGTCCCAAAACTCTATCCACTATACCACCTGGCTGCTCCAATTCGTTATAAAACTGGCAACTGCAAGATTTATTTAGGACATGATACTAGAAATTTTGATACACAAAGAAATGAATAATTTGTCTATGGGTCAAAAAGTTCTCCAATTCATTAAATAAATTGTATTTAGTAAATTGGGTGGAGGGTTTTCTGTTAGTGGATTAATGAGAGAGATGTTCAGTTTTAGTATTTAATGAGGACATATTTAAATATATCCCCTACCTGTCCCTAATACTTGAAATAAAGGAAATGCATCTGTCAGTAACTCAAATAACAAGCTACTGGTGCCACCACTCCATGCAGAATATGATCTAATCTCTATTATAGTAGTGATACAGAATTAATCACTTAGTTGATGAATTAGTTTTATAAGCATTTATTAAGTTCTTACTATCTGCTAAGCTCTGTGCAAGCTCATGAGATACAAACAGAAAAGTAGTTCACATTCTAAGGAGAAAGATAAACATATGGAAGATTTCAGCTCTCAATCAGATGGAAAGGCCCTGTGGTTCTCAGGATGCCATAGCAAAGCAAGTATTAATACTCTTCTTTAATGTCACTTCCAGTGACATTAAATCATATCAAAATCATATCAGTTCCTAATGTTGAAACATTTTACATTTACTAAGAACTTGAAAGGCATGAACTTTCTTTTCTGGGGCTTTGTCACTCACATTAATTACACTTGTAGAAGTATTTGCCAGGATTTCCTCCATCTCCATGGCATTTGCTTGCCAACATGATGACTGCAGTGACTGGGCTAGAGGCATTGCTATTCCCAAGGCTTTTTCATCAGGGTCCTGGCCTGCCTCCATCAAAGTCCAAGGGAAAATAGTGGTCAAGGGGGTGGAGGTTGTTTGATTTCCTTGGCACATGTAGTCCTCTGTCTCTTCCTCAGGGTGCCTTGCTGATTCAGCAAGACACAATTAGTTCAAACAAAAAGCATTTTATATATATATATATATATATATATATATATATATATATATATATATAGAGAGAGAGAGAGAGAGAGAGAGAGAGAGAGAGAAGGAGGGAGGGAGAGAGAGAGACAAAATAAAATATCTCTCCATAATTCTGAAACACACTTATGAGATCATAGGATCTAAAATTTAGAGATAGAAGGAAACTTAGAGATAATTGAGTCTAAGCTCCTCATTTTATGGATGAGGAAACTTAGGTCCTGAGAGGTTAAATTCCTGACCCAGGATCTATTACCTAATCAACATGCCAGGTAAGATTCATACCCAGATCTTCTTAACAACAAAATGTGCATATCATCAGTGGGGAGTTATTTTGAGACATATATTTAATTAAGAGGGGCAGGCTAGTATGGGGGCAATGAATAGAGCACAAGGCCTTCAATAAGGTAGATCTGAGATCAAATCTGCCCTCAGACACTCAATGACCATGGACCCATGACTTAACCCTTAATCCTCATCTGTAAAATGAAATGGAGAAGAAAATGGGAAAAAAAACCCAAAACACTTCAGTATCTTTGCCAAGAAAATCCCTTGGGGTCACAAAGAATCAGACACAACTGAAATGACTAAACAACAGCAATATATTGAGAAGATGGGTGTCCCAGAGTGCTTGCACACATAGAGAATGTATGTAAAGGGGAGCACACAGAAGATACAAGATCAAAATGCATATATATGTGGAAGAACAATTGATTGTGATGACTGCAAATGTCTGATGACATCAAATTTCTCCTATGGGTGGAGAAGACAATGAGAAAGTTGGAACACTAATTCATTGTTGGTGGAGCTGTGAGTTGATCCAATCATTCTGGAGAGCAATTTGGAACTATGCCCAAAGGGTTATAAAATGTGCATTCCCTTTGTCCCAACAATACTGCTTCTAGGACTGTATCCCAAAGAGATCGTAAAAAGGGGAAGGGGACACATGTACAAAAATATTTGTAACAGCTCTTTTTGTGCTGGCCAAAAACTGGAAATCAAGGGGACATCCGGCAATTGGGGAATGGTTGAACAAGTTGTGGTATATGAATATAATAGAACACTATTGTGCTATTAGAAATGATGAACAGGAGAACTTCAGAAAAATCTCGAAATATTTATATGAAGTAAGCAGAACCAAGAGAACATTATACACAGTAGGAACTACAGTGTGCAAGGACTGTATCTGATAAAGTTAGCCCTTCACAACAATGCAAGGATCAAAAACATTTCCAAAGGACTCATGATGGAAAATGTCATCCACATGCAGAGAAAGAACTAAAGTCAGAATGCGGAATGAAGTAGACTACTTTCTCTTTTGTTATATTTTATTTTGGTTTGGTTTTTCTCACAGTTTCTTCTGTTCATTTTAATTCTTCTATGAAACATGACCTAATGTGAAAATGTGTTTAATAAGAATGTATGTGTAGAACCCTTATAAGATCGCATGCCATCTTGAGGAGGGAGGTGGGGGAGAAAGGGACAGAAAATTTAAAACTTATGGAAGTGATTGTTGAAAACTGAAAACAAATTAATTAATTATTTAAAAAGTAAGCAAACCTAGAAATTTTGGGTTTAGTTTTTTAGTGTGATAAAGATATTGAAATCCTCTAGATATGCTTAGATTTCTTCTGATAAGGGATTTACTATTATTTTAAATGAAAAGTAAATTTCATCACTAAAAATTACATTTCCCACCAAAAAATGTGCATGACCTTTCATCCCACAATACTTCTCCTAGGACTGTATCCCAAAGAGATCATAAAATGGGAAAGGGAGACATATTTACAAAAATATTTATAGTAGCTCTTTTTGTGTTGGCCAAGAACTGGAAGTTGAAGGGCTATTCATCAGCTGGGGAATGGGCTGAACAAGTTGTGGTTCATAAATGTAATGGAATACTATTGTGCTATAAGAAATTATGATGACCAGATGGACTTCAGAAAATTCTGGAAAGATTTATATTAACTGATAGCTGAGTAAAAGGGGCAGAACCAGGAGAATATTGTACACAGTTAGAGCCACATTGTGCAATGACTGACTTTGATAGATTTCTCAGCAGTGCAAGGACCTAAAAGAATTCCAAAGGACTCATGATGGAAAATGCCATCCACATCTAGAGAAAGAACTATGGAGTCAGAATGCAAAAGGAGGCAGGCTATTATCAGTTTTCTTTTGTTTTGTTTTGTTTTTTCTCATGCCTTCTCCCATTCATTATAATTCTTCCATGAAGCATGACTAATGTGAAAATGTGTTTAATAGGAATGTATCTATAGAACTATATCATATTGCATGTTATCTTTGGAAGGGAGGTGAGATGAGGAGGAGAAAATTTAAAACTTATGGAAGTGAATCTTGAAAATGAAAAATAAATCAATTGAAAACTGTACAAAAGAAATTCTCCTACTAGACCTGCTTCCTCTCCCAGTTTCACATGGCATATATTCTATGGTAGGCATGCATTCTTTGCAAGAAATATGTATAATACTGACTGTCTTAGCCCTCATTGCCTGAAAGGTCCAA